>JAQFXT010002296.1:0-12718 GCA_034683725.1 Strigamia crassipes
TTTTAGAAAATTTTGCAGAATTTTAGAAAATATTGCAGATTTTTAGAAAATTTTGCAGAATTTTAGAAAATAATGCAGATTTTTAGAAAATTTTGCAGAATTTTAGAAAATAATGCAGATTTTTAGAAAATTTTGCAAAATTTTAGAAAATTTTGCAGAATTTTAGAAAATATTGCAGATTTTTAGAAAATTTTGCAGAATTTTAGAAAATAATGCAGATTTTTAGAAAATATTGCAGATTTTTAGAAAATATTGCAGATTTTTAGAAAATATTGCAGATTTTTAGAAAATATTGCAGATTTTTACAAAATGTACAAGAGGGAACCACATTGGCTTTTGTGGCGCGACGTAGTTTATTCGCGTTTAGCGGCAGTAACGGTATTACGCAGAAGGAAGTTAAAACATTCGATTAATTTAAATAAAAATTACGTTTCTTTTTGTTAATTCATTGATTTTATCTTCCAGGAATGTTTGCAACGATAAATATTCCTGTTGCATATTCAAAACGGTCAACTCTTCGCGTTCAAGTTGATATTCCAATTCCGCTTGTTGAATCCTAGTGTCCAAACTAAACAAAACAAACTCAATAAAATAAAATTACAATAAAAAAAAAAATAAAAAAAACATTTTATACTCATTTGCTTCCATTTTCTCCATATTCAACTGCATGTTTTTAATAACACTTTTCTTGCTGTTCATTTCGTGTTGTATTTGCATCATCCTATCTTGCTTCCCAATTATTTCCGCCACTTTCGACATATTTTTACCCTTAATATTCGCGTCAAGCTTAAAATTTGGGTCAGGTTTAGCCACCTGTAGAAATTTCACGCACTTTTAACTTTTCCATAATTTTACCAATTTTTTTAATTACTCCTTCAATTCATTACCATTTCTTTCAACAACTTCTGATTCTGATCCTTCAAAGATGAAATAGAATTCTCCTTATCCTGCAAACTTTTCCTCAGCATTTCAACCTCTCTTATCAACTGCAAACATGAATTAGAGAAAACGTCTTAGACACACTCGATTAACCATTCCGTCCACTCCTTGAATCCATGAATTTCTAAGGACTCGCCAACCGAGTTACGCCCAATAAAACAAAAATTCGTCCCACAACCAACCCTGACCTCTTTTAAAAAAAAAAAAAAAACATTTAAAAACCACCAAACACCAAAAATCCACAATTTCAAACCCAAATTCCACAAAAAAATATTGATTTTTCCCTTCAATTTACCTTTGTGATTCGGTCGTTGGCTAAGTTAATATCATGCACCCGCCTGGCTGTTATTTCTTGTGGGTTTGCCGGTAACAGCGGCCGTGCAATCTGCGGTGTTTTTCTTATTTTACTCTGGTGATCGTTGCTGAGCGAAACTTCAATATTTGCCATCTGAAATCGACAACGTTGTTTGTTAATTTGAAAAACTCTTTTCCATCTGAGGCCTCCTCGCATCGCCATCGCAAAATGGCTAAATAACGTCGCGTGTTTAGTGACAAAATGGCTCACGGCTTTGGTTTTATTAGATTAGAAACATTTTTCACCATCTGGATTTGCAATTAAACAATTTCTCTCGCTCTGATTCCGATCTTGATTCGTGACAGTGAACGCTCAGTCATTTTTAACCATGTGCAACAAGTTGTTGTTGTTGTTTTCAATTCAATGCGTCCGCTAATTACCGCGGCCTCGTTTCGTTTCATGCAAATTACTATTTATTGCTAAATCACCGCTCACCTTCGCCTCTAGTGATTCCAAGCGGTAAATACGAGGATTCAAGGACTCTGTAGATAGTGCTGGCAATGTTGTCTGTTAAAAAAAAGAAAGAATAATAAACATTTCGAGCTAATTTGACATTAAAGAGAAAGCAAAAAAGTAGTTCATTCATGCGAATAAGGTGCGCTCAATTCCCCTAATGATGATGTAATTGCGTGAGTTCTTCCTCAAGAATGTGAAAAAAGGCGCAGATAAGAGTTTTATTTATTTCGAGGGGGCCCACGGCAAACTGGGGGCCCATAGCCGAAACCAAAGTCCAAAAATCTTAAACTTAAAAAAAAAATAAAAAAAATGAGGGGCCCACGGTAAATTTGGGGCCCAGACCGCTACCGAGGCCCCAAAATCTTAGATTTAAAAAGAAGAAGAAAAAATGAGGGGGGGCCCACCAACCGAAACTAAGGCCTCAAAAATCTTAGGTTTTACAAAATAAAAAAAATGAGGGACCCATATTCTGTGATCGCAGGGGGCCCCAAAATCTTAGATTTAAAAAGAAGAAGAAAAAATGAGGGGGGGGGGGGCCCTCCAACCGAAACTAAGGCCACAAAAATCTTAGGCTTTACGAAATAAAAAAAATGAGGGACCCATATTCTGTGATCGCGGAGGGCCCAAAAAATCTTAGGTTTTATAAAATTTAAAAAAAAAAATGTGGGGCCCATATTCTGTGATCGCGGGAGGCCCCAAAATCTTAGATTTAAAAAAGAGAAAATAAATGAGGGGAGCCCATGGCAAATTAAGGGCCCCACGTCCGAAACAAAGTTCCCAAAACCTTAAATTTAAAAAAAAAATAAGAAATAAATGCGGGGGCCCATACACTCTGGGCTCCTACGCTGAGCCAGTACGCCACTCAGTTTTAAAAAATCAAACAAAAACCAACCAAAACAAACTAAAAAAAAAAAAAAATTTTTCTCAAAATTCTGAATCATTTTCTAGCGCCATCTTAACCAAATCACAAAATAGTTACCATAGAAACCGATCTGGGAATCACTGTGGCAACGGGCGGCGAATGATGCGGATTTTTCCTCGTCACACTGAAAACACAAAGATCCGGGAAGTTTTGTTGGTTCCATGAGGCAACTCTCACTTTGACATATCGGAAGGAACTTATTACAACTTGAAACTCACCGAATGGCCTTGAAATTCTTCTTGGCACCCTCCATCATGACGTCAATATCCTTCAAGATCACATAAAAGACGAAACGATGTCGCTGGCACACACTCACAAACACACACACCCAATCAAGTCACGTAGGCTGCGCGAAACGGCCGTGCTGGACTATCCTACGCTTTGATGGCGACTACTCTCACAAATCGACGTTTATTTTCTTTTCTTTTTTCCTCGTCTCGCGTCTTGCTGGCCCCTGAAAGCGCCGCGAGCGATTCCCACGCACGAGACACCTATGAATTTGACCTCGTGACCCCATAAGGCATCGTACCTGGCGTTACCCATTTAACCCAACTCGTTTTACTTCGTTCCAAATTCCAATTTCAAAGTTCAATGTCGTTTGGGCTTCGGTTTCGAATAAAATCGTAATATCTGGGAGTTTTAAACTTTAAAAAAAACTTTTTCTGATGAGTTTTGCGGTTGTGACGTCATGAACGTAAAGTGACGTTTTGGTTAAAGATGGCGGGAGGGATTGTTTGGATCGTGGTATCCTAGCTACCGGGAGATTTAAAGGCGGCCGTTATTGTTAACAGGTTTAGGTGAGTGTGGATGGCTTTGTTGGTTGGTTTTATATGTGATTTGTTTTTATTTGAGTTAGCAATGTCGTATTACGGCGGTGTGCCTGCTTATTGGATGTCGAGGAAGGAAATAGTGGAGCGCGCCATGACGAGTAAACGAGAAAAGGAGGCGCGAGTTCGGCGGGAATGTGACGCGAATTGTCGGTATTTCAACGATTTGCAGACGGAAGCTGTGAAACATGACAATTGGACGTCGGAAAATACGTGTAGGATTAGGTAATGTTTAATTTGGAAGGTTTTAAGACGATATTTTATTAGTAATTTCTAATTTGCAGTAGGGAAGCTTATCGAGCGAAAATCGAAAAGGAAAACAAGGAACGATCGTTGAACGAGCGGAAAACGAAATTGGCGTTGATGTTGCAAGAGGAGAAGGAACAGTTCGAGGTGGTTAAAAATTAAAATCACGTGAGTTTGATTTTTATGTGACTGATTGTCATGTTTATGTTTCAGCTGGAGTCGAGGAAAATGTCGGAGAACCGATACAAGTGTTCTGAAAACAAGGAAAACTTAAAAATCCAAGAAAATGTATTATTTAAATTAATTATTTTGTGTTAGAAATATATTTAAAATGTTTAATTTAACAGAAACCGTTGAAAGATGTTTATCGCGATTGGATACGGAGTAAACAAACGACAAAAACGTTAACGGACCGTAACGAAATTCAAGATGTAAGTGTGAAAATGGAGAAATTGCCGCTAGAAGACGAAGATAAAGGCAAATTAAAGCCGAAAATATTCGAAGAAAACATAAAGAGACACGTGGAAGACTTGAAAATGAAAGAAAAAGAGGTGGATGAATAGAGCGATTGAAATTAAACGCGGAATTAATGTCAACTTGAATTTCGCAGACGAATCGACTGAGAGCGGAGCTCGAAAGGCTGCAGCAGAAACAATGGCAACTCGGGGAATTAGAAGAGGCGAAACAAGAGCGAATAAACACGCGCGAGAAAAACAAAACGAAAGACATGACGTAAAAATCAAATTTTTATTTTTTATTTTTTTTTAAATAATTTAATTTTTTTTTGTTTTAATTTGATTTTTTTGTTTATTTATTAGGAAAATTTTGAAGCACCAACTTAAAGTGCATTTGCAAAACCGTGCGAGGGAAATTCTAACGCAGTTAGAAGAGGATCGCGAATTGATGCGCTATGCCGTCGACGAAACTGAATTTGAGCGAAAGCAAAACGATTTACGGAGAGAGAAAAATCGAAAAAGCGCCGAACAATTTGCAACGGTTTTTGAATGAAAATTACCTGAAATGAATTAAAATTGATGAAAATTTTTTTTTTTTTTTACAGATAATTGACAAGCAAATAGAAGCGGAAAAGAAACGCCAATCGGAGTTGGGGTCACTTTTCAAGTGATTTATTGAAGTGATAATTAAAAAATCAATAAATTAATTGATTTTGTTTGATTTTTTTTATTTTAGCGAGGAAGCGGGGAAAGTTTGGAAACAACGCGAAGAACAGTGGGAATTCGAGCGGTATATTCGACACGAAGTTATGTCTGAGGTGATTTAATTGATTTAATTGATTTAATTGATTTAATTGATTTAGCGAATACTGATTGACGTTGTTGTTTAGTTGATGGACGGTTTGAGGCAAGAAACGGAGGAGAAAATATTGGAAAATGTGAAACAGCTGGAAGAAAGCGTCAAAACTAGGGAAGATTTGCTGCGAATGATAGACGAGGAGAAGGAAAAAATGCTGAAAAATCAAAAGAAATTGAATGAACAGATGCAGGTGAGAGTTGCTCTTCCCACAAAACATCTCGTCAAAACGCATTTCGACTCAGATTGGCTGCCAACACTCAACATTTCTGGCATTTAATTTTTATTTGACGCAAATTGGATCGCAAAAAAAGCCAAAAAAAAAAAAATATTACAGACGTGTCAATCAGTCGAGCGAAGACGCGTGTCACTTTGCGCTAGATCGGTGGCGGCATCTGGTGGCGAAACGTCCAAACGATTGAATTGTTTTTGAAAAACGTGCGGTTTTCGCCATTTTCATTGGCAAACTTCATCTTAGCGACTGTTTTTAATACCTTGCAAGTGTCGCCACCCATCGACGAAATATGTGAAACAAATGGGGCTGTCAGTGGCAAAAGAAGGGGAAATGGGCGTCGACTGTAGATGGACGTGCGATACCTTATCGGCATTTGTCGTTGAAGCGTGCGAAGGGAAGGGGAGTCGGGAAAATGGGAAAAATGGGGGGAGGATGTGTCTTATCTTTTGCCAGTGCCGTTTTGTGACTGCAGTTGAGTCATGGATGCCCGTGCCCGCCCTCGCCCTCGCCCTCGTCCTCGCCCTCGTCCTCGTTTTCGCTTCAGCCCCGGTTGGATGTTGCTTAGGTGTCCATCAGCCACGTGCGCTGTCTTTTGTTTATTCAGCTGCCCGTTGTGATGTCACCGGCGTCGTCTTCCCACGCAGGCGTCGCGTCTGTCTCTCTTTAAGTTGGCCGACGACAAAATCCCAGTGCCCGACACAAACTTTTCAATTTAAATGCAAATGACGAAGAGTGGAGTGTGGAGAGGGCGCCGAGAGAGAGAGAGAGAGACGCGCGTTCAGAATGTGCTGACGCTTAGTAGAAGCCCATGGCACGTGACGACGACAACTGACGAGCTCGAGACGCAACTCTTTGGGCACGCCAGCATCCCGTTGCCATGGAAACAGAAAAATGAAAATCAAATATTAAAATTTATAAAATTGGTTTTCTGTGGGTCAGTCAATTCGTGATATTAATTTAAAAAATAAAAAATAAAAAAAAAATTTATAATTTTATTTTATTTTTATATAATTTTTTTTTTTTTTTTTAGGTTTTTTTTTTGGTAATTTTTTTTTTTTTAGGGGGGATGGTTGGAGGGGTTCGTTGGACGCGCATGAGCTGCAAAAGTATTTACCTTTGACTGTGATGAAAGGGAAGAGTTGTTCTTCCTAATTCCACGCCCATAAAAGTACGGGGGTACGCGAGTGCGTTGCGTTCGGCGGCGCGAGGAAAAAAATTCGCCTTGGGGATCATTGGTGAAATGATTCCACGTGTGCTTAACGCCACCCGCCCCTAAAACTGACACGAGGGGGAGCGAAAAAAATCAAAGTTTGGCTACACTCGAGAATAACGCACAAAATGAAGTCGGAATAAAAAAAATATAAAAAAAAAAATCAAATAAAAACGATAAAAAAATAAAAATTTTCGTCTGGGGGGGCGGAAGGGAGGAAGTGAGCAGGTGTCGATTAACAATCTATCAATAAAGTTGATGAGATGCGATTAGACAGCCCCCTCGAGGGCATCCTCTCGGCCTCCACTAGACCCCTTGTCGCCCAGTTGGTGGGATTTCCCTCCCTTTTCACATCTAATCCCCCGTCGTCGTGTGACTCACGGCCGACCCTCCTCCGCACAGCTGTCGGACTCAGGTAGCGTCGGAAAAAAAAAGTTGGGGTCGCGAACTCGCGAACTCGCGATCGCTGACTCGCTTGTTTGCATCGCTCTTTCGCTCGTTTTCACTCGGATATTTACTTTGGCAATTAAGTGCAGCGCTGATTCGAGTGGGGGGGCGTGGGGGGGTGTTGGGGGGGTCGATTTGTGATTGATGGCGTGGGTGGGCGAGTTTTGCGTTCCTTCCCCTTTCCATTTGTAGAATGGCAAACAGCTTGCTTCTCACCGGCAAACAATTGCCTTCTCCATCTTTGGTTGTCATGGCGACGCAGCATCTCATCTGTTCGGCCGTGTTTACATGGGAGTGCGGGGGTGGTGGGATGTTGGCAAACGCGAGCGCGTTTCTATATCGATGACCTCGCGTCTCCCTCAGCGGACGCGCGATGGAAATTATCAAGATGACCCTATCGTGTTTGACTTTCGGATAGATTTTTATTTTTTTTATTTTTTATTTTTATTTTTTATTTTATGGGTTCGGATGGTTTGCTGCGTGTTTGAATGGGAAATTTAATTTTTTTTTTTTTTTTTGAAAATGAGATTAATGTAAACACGAGTGTGTTAAAGGTTAAGGTGAGATTTATTTATGAGTAATTGAATAAATAAATGCGAAAAAAAGAATTTTTTTTTTTTTTTTTTTTTTTGGGGGGAATTTATTTTATGGGGAAATTAGTTTTAATTGATTTATTCTAAATAAATAAATAAATAAATAAATAGGGGAAAAGAAATTTTCTGTTTATATTTTTTTTAAATAAATAGAATTTTTTTTGGAATGGTTTTATTTTTTATTTTTAAATTAATTTAACGCGAAAAAATGGCGTTTTTAGATTTTTATTTTTTATTTTTTTATTTTATAAAAATACAAATAGAGGGGGTAAAAAGTGTTTACTTTTTCCGCTCTGAATTTTAAAAGCAAAAATATTCACAACGGGTCGGTTAAACTGGAAAAGGGGAACGCTAATCTGGATTACACAGAAACAACGAGAAGGGATTTTGGTAATCCAACTGGGCGATCGGATCAAGACGCAAAAAACAAACTCCGGATTTTTTTTTTTTTTTGTTTTTTTATTTGTTTTTTTTTTTTAAAAATAAAAAAAAAAAATAAAAAAAATTTCCGAGTTTTTCTTTTTTTTCTTTCGTATTTCGATTTGGTTTTTTTTTTTTTTTTGCTTCTTGTCTCTGAGAATGAGAATAGAGGGAGCTGCTCGTTCTCCCAAACCGCGTTTTTTTCCCCTCCCCACTTGGTGATGAAGAGCTGTAATAGGGAAGGAGGTGTAATGAGAAGGAACGCCAGCGTCTCCTTAGAGATCAGCTCCACCACCTGCCGATTGCTTCGTCGACCCATAAAACCCCTTTGATGACGGCGGGGTGTGAGGACCCAATTTTCCAACGCTATCTCGAACGCTGCCCGCATTTCTTTCCATTAATTTTTATTTATTTTTAAAAATAAAAAAATAATAATAATAAAAATCGATTAAAATCATAAATTGTTTTGTGGCGTCGATCAATTAAAGGAAAATAGCACCGGTGCCTTTTCATCAACCCCGGGGTCCGTGAAAAACTCGCTTTTGGACTCGACGCGCGCGTTTAATAGAATTTTTTTTTTTTCTTTCAAAAAAGAAAAAAGAAAAAAAAAAAGAGGAAAAGCGAACGAAAGACGGGAAAGAGAGGGGGAAATAAAAAAAAAATGTATAGAAGTAACCATGGCAACGCAATGTAGTAGAGAGACGCAGCATCTTAAATTTAGAAACTGGTATTGTTGGATCGCGGCAATAAATCGGCGCGCGATAAACATCCATAGGTTTCGTTCGTTACTTCGTTACTTCGTTCGCTCGTTTCGCGCTGCTTTTTCCGTCGTTTGTGTTGCGCTGATTTAATTTTTTTACACTTTTAATCCGCGGATGTTCGTCTCTCGTTAAAGCGAAGTGACGCTTTTAATGAGCGATGCACTGGAGGCATGCAACGATGAATAAAACATGGCAGCGGTACTCGTTACAGCGCACTACCCGCGGAGATTGACGACGGGCGCAACCGAATGTGTGCATTATTAATAACTACATCTCTGGCGGCTGCGGTTCATTGTTATATAAAACAAAATAAAATAAAAGTCCGCGAAGATTTTTATTTGTTTTTGTTTATGTTTTTCGAGGGGGGGGGGGGGGGGACTTTTTTTTTTTTTTTTTCCCCCCTATTGGAGAATTAGGTGACCGGAAGTTGATGTTTACGAGGGTTGCAAGGTGTAATTAGCCCCCTCTGGTGTCGGTCGGTCAGGTGTGTAGGGTGGGGTTTTGAGTTTTTGTTTTTTAATGGCGGCGGCGTTTGTCCATTGGTTTCTTGGCGGGGGTGCGGCGTCCGCCGGGCGCTCGCGCCTGGGGGCCCGGGGAAGGGGGTGTCTCGTTGACGGCGTTCACTCGCGGGGTCTTGAGCATCGTAAATCAGATGCTTTGAGAGCGCCCCGCCCACGCAACCGAATAAATCGTTGACCGGACCTCGAATCAAGTCCGGCTGGAAGTTTTGCGGGGCCCCGGTTTAAGTTATCGGTGGGGCCCCGAAATATTTACAAAAAGGAGAATTTTTTTTTATCGAAAAATTGAATTTTTGTAGAAATTTGAAAGTATAGGGTTTATGTGAGTGCGGGGTCTCTCCAAGGGCCGATAAACCGTAAGTGGGGGCCCAAAATGCCTAAAAATATTTGCAAAAAATAATTTTTTTTATTGAAAAATAAATTTTTCTAAGAAATTTGGAAGTGTGGGGTCCATCTAAGCGCGGGGCCCCTCTGAAGCCGGTAAAAACACAAGTGGGGCCCCAAAATACCCAAAATATTAGCAAATAATAATCTTTTTTATCGAAAAATCAAATTTTCTTAACATTTTGAAACTGCGGGCCCCTCTGAGCATGGGGCCTCGACAAAAAGTTATTAGTAGGGCCCCAAATTATCCAAAATAATTGCAAAAAAATAATTTTACATCGAAAAATCAAATTTTCTTAGAAATTTTCAAATGCGGGGGGCCCCTCTGAGCTGCGGAGGCCCGAAAAACCGTCGTCCGAGTCGACTTTTCTAACAAAACATAGTCGCAAAAAAATAATTTTAAACGAATCTTTTCGATATTTAGATAAAAAATAATTTTTTCTTTTATATATAATTTTTTCCTCCCCCTTATTCTCGAAATCCTCGCGTGTGCGATTTGTCAGCGTCCTTCCCCCACGCGCATTTGCCCCGCCCATGCGTCTTGGTCCCTAGTGCGGGGGTGGTTATATGAAAAGGGGGGAGGTGGAAGGGATGTGTAATTGGAAGACGCATGTCTCCCTCCCCTGTATGTGACGTCTCTCTTTCTCTTTTGTTATTGATCCTTTTGTCCTTGGCGAACCAATTAAAAGTGGACTGAATCGAGTTCCACCAACATTTATATTTTTCTCACCTGAAAAAAAAAAAAAAAAAAAAAAAAAAAAAAAAAAAAAAAAAAAAAAAAAAATCTTTTCTTAAATTTAAAAAAAAAATTTAAAAAAAAAATGGAGCGACAGTTGAAAACAATTTGCACCATTTCGCGCCACCTTGAAAACATCAAATATTTATAAAACGCGACCTGGCGGCTCCTAAACGCGCGTTGGCGGTCACGCGGCTTGTTATTAGACGAGATTAAAGGTTTGTCGCCCTTGATCAAAAACACGTCCAACTACTATTAATGGAATCCTTTTGGTCCACTGCCCTCCCCATCTCCACAACACGGTCCTGATCTGTCGGTTCGGAGGGGATTTCACCCTTTGTCCTCGTCAGGTGGCGTTGACAGTTGGCGTTTTCCTCTCACTCGCACCTGGTGGATTCAATTGAGCATCAATTCGTGGTTCTTTTCTTTTTTTTCTCACTATTACGTCATGGCCTCACGGGACTTAAGTGGCGTGGGTGGTCAGGTGGATTCTGTTCCCATGACCCGGGGTCGCGAATGTGGGCGCGTTTGTTGCTACCTGGCGTTATATGTCAGGTGGGTTCCATGAATCGGCTGTGGAATTCCTTCCTCTTTCTCTCTAGGGTGAAAGTAGGTGTGGCCAGTTAGTTGACAGGTGTCATGAGAAGCCCCTCCTATCTCTGTGCCCTTTTTTTTTGCGGGGAGGTGTCGGTCACTCATCCGTGGGCTTCATCTTCGTCTTCCCGCGCGCCTCGACCTTTGACCCGGCTCGCCATTTGTTAGCTTCAGCCGATGCTACTGCGCCGCCCTCTCCACGCATCCACCTGCCTCTTTTTCGTTTTTACCTGTCTCTGTCTCCTACCTGCGTAATGTATTCTCGACTTAACTTTAAATTTATCTCTCGTTTTGTTTATTTCCATTTCTTTAGATCAAAAATGGCGGCGACCACGATCAAAATGGACGAAATTGATGACGCATTTAAAGATGGATATAAATATATTTTATTATTCTGTTATATTTTGATATTAATCGTTTTTTTTTTTGTAAAATGGTTTTTTGTTTTTACGAATAAATGTGCAATGGGTGATTGGATGTTTGGTATTGATTTATTTGTGTTGTTTTTTTTTGTGTTGTTTTGTTGCTGCGTCATGGCGCTCTCATTTGTGCAAGGTTTTTGAAAGGGCCGTCGAATGCGGAATTGCCGGTTGTTTGATTGGCGTCGGTTCGTTCAATTTATTCGGTGTGCTGGGATGAAGGATGCGCGCCAAAATCAAGTGCCGTTGATGGATCCGCGGGTGGTCGCGGTGGAAATTGACTCGCAAATTTTATTAGGTCGGTGTTCCGCCCGCGTTTTTCGTTCATCAATTAATGCAATTTTGCCTCGTTTTCGACTCGTTCGGTTCACGTTTTTCGATTTCGGTCAGATTGGTCACTAACATTATTATAAATATTTAACCGAAACGTTAAAATGTGTTTCATTTTTTATAAAAATTTTATTTATAATTTATAAAGTTATTTCAAAAACATAAAAGTTGCATCGTGACGACGAGAGCGACGAATGTTGACAATAATTTTAATTATTAAATTTAAAATTATCGTCAACATTCGTCGCTGATGTCGTTTAACTGAAAAAGTAATGGCGGAAGAGACGGATATGAATATTTCATTCTAAAAGTTTCTTACGTTTAAGATGAATTTATACGAAGCCAAAAACCCTAAGTAATTACCTCAAACTACATTATTCGATAATATTTAGCTTTAAACGGTGAGTATTACGATTTATCCGTCCAAAAAAAGTCGATTTAACGCAACTTTTTGTTTCCAGAAAAAAACCAACTGAAACCACAACTCTAAAAAGACGAAATTTCGGTGACGAATCAATCGAATTCGGTTTTCATAAATGCAGCAGTCACGACGAAAATTTCTAATGGTAACCTTCCTACTCTATAATTTGGTGTACCCTCAACTTGTGGGGTTCGCATGGCGTCAGGTGCTGGTGTTGTCTGTTGTGTCCCACCAGGCGTCCATCGTACCTCATCCAACGTCCCCAACTCGAAACCCCTCATCATCCTCGTGCCCTCGCCGCCTGGCGTTAGTCGCCATTTGGTCGCCCCTCGACATCCCACTGAGTGCGTTTGGAAGCGGGTTTACAGTGCCAACTACAGCGGGCACTGACGGGTACACGACTCTGCGGGGACGCCGCATCTCCAACAGGGCGAGTGTGCTCACCTTTGGCCCACAATCGCAGCGTGAAGTCAACAACAACGACTAAACCAAAACATGAAACTGAGAATGGAGAATAGAGAAAATATATATATAATAATAATAATAATAATAATAATAATAATAATAATAATAATAATAATAATAATAAAATGG
>JAQFXT010002297.1:0-12716 GCA_034683725.1 Strigamia crassipes
AACTTTATCATTAAACTCTGGTTTAGACGTAAGCGTAGCAAAACCGATTATTGTTCCTAATGAATACCCGACGAGCAAAATCTTCTGTTGTTTAGTTCGATCTCTTATGTAATCGATAATAGCTGGAGCGTCATATTCTGCCATTTCATCCCACCTGTTACAAATACACTCTCAATCACACCGTTATTATTATTATTATTATTATTTTTAAACTTACGAGTAATTCCAAAACATGGCATCTTTTTTTGTGTACGTCAGATGCTGCGTGCCTTTATTTCCTCTGATACTACCCAACCAAACATCATACTGCTCGTTCGCTAATACAAATCCTTTGGTACAGAAAAGCTTATTACTTACAATGGATCAAAAACTTACATTAAATAACATTTTTAGAGTTATTGTACCCAAACTATCGTCTAAATTGTCAATCCATGCGTTTGGGCTCTGAAATATTCCGTGCATTAGTAGAACAGAAATTTTGTCTGCAGTTGACACATTATTCTTTCCGTGTGGAATTCTATATATATCTAGTTGGTAACCATCCTCAGTATTAACTGTATGTTTTTCAGCTGAGTAACCCTGCAGTGATGACAATTCTATCTGTAAACAAAATTTCGTATCTTCATGCACTTGTTTTTAATAGGGTTTTAGCCCCGTGCAAAGATTGTTTAGGGCTTCAAAAACTAACTGCACTGTAGTGAACCGGTATTTTTTTGTCTTAAAGTGTTGCGGACTGGTGTCACAATGTGTTACAGACTGGTAACCTATAATTGCTGTACTAAGCCTACATAATCTTTTTGTTTCAAAGGTCAACTAATGGATCAGCAGTGGTCAGCGGACCCCAGTTAGAGAAGCGCTGGTTTAGAGCAAGTCTACTGTACATAGTTGGTTGGAGGTGCAGACAATTTGGGTATTTTTCTCAGCCCAATATGAGAAGTTTGTTTTAAAATTATCTATTTACTATCCAAAATACTTACAGTATCCATCTCAACTTCATTATTGATAGTCGTGTCTGTGTTGCCGTTTACTTCGGTTATTAATGGATATACTAATACCATAAAAACAATAAACGCAAAGGAACATTTTTGTACATAACCATTCTGCATGGCTGTGTATTTGGCTAAGCATTTAATAAAAATATGATCCCTATCTCTACACTATCTTTACATATGGCGAGTTCTTTACAATTGCATATTTATAAATCCACCCACAATTTTTGCACCAACAATTGTTTTCAACAATTAACAATAAAATGTGTTTTTACAAGATATTCATAAATCACTTAAATTAATCGGCGGGTGTCTGTGTGTGTGTCCGTTTTCTATCTCTTTCTAAATCACCGGACGGATTTCGAATCCGAAAAGTGCATTCGACGGGTTTCGATCTTGAGATCGGTGCTGGCGACTTTTCAAATTTTTAGCATTAATATTTGGTCTAAATATCAAGATTTATATTACATAAGAACAGGAAGTGCAGCTTTCCTGCAATATTTCGAGTATTATTATTGCGCTGTAACCTAATTATTTACCAAAATTTGCATAGCTGTGCGTCTCCCATTTGGGAGCAGACTTATTGTGGTGTGAATGGAAATTGAATGGAAATGTTACGTACTTCTATAAAATTTCTGTGACGACTGACGATTCTTTATTTTTTCCGAAAAGTTGGTCTGGGGAAATAATTTTTAAAAACACAGAATATGGTCACTTACACAAAATATATTTTATCGAAGAAATAAAGTTATTATAAACGCATACCTGAATACAAACGTACATTTATTAGCTACAATCCTACTCCGTCTTGACTGAATCCATTGTTCAGCCTATTAATTGAAAAAAATTCACCTAAATATATTGATATGGGGATTTGCATTATAAAGGGTTGTGCACTGGTACTTAATGTATTCAGGAGGTTTCTTTAATAACACAGTTAGATTTTGATAACATTGGATTAGCATTTAATATTGTCAAGAGAATAAACACTACAAAAATGCTTTTAATGTGTGTTTTTAGCTGTATCCACTAGATGGTGCAAAAGCTCATTGATATTTTCTGACATATTAGGATGACAATGATGTCATAGAATGATCTAAACTTTATGGGTTTAGGTGGTTTTGTGAAATCATTTAAATTCCAATTTGTCACAAAATATGAATGAGTTTGTACACCATCTGGTGATAACAGCTAATAATACTCATTCTGCAACTGACTTTGAAGGTATGCAGGGAAGATTTCTTTTGTAGTGTGCTACGTTGCGCCTGGTTATCTGCGATCTTTATTATTACATCATTTAGTTGCTTTCTGTACGAAATGAAAAAATTAAAATTTTATATTTATTGGTTGTAGTGTACTGGCATTTAAATATTTTGTTTACCCTTGTATTCTTCCATTCTCTAAACATGAATAAAACACATTTCGCATCTGGTTTAGTCAACAATGTTTCTGCCGATTATCCTCCTGTAACTCAAGGACGAACCCTTTAGGAGAGCAGACGTGTGGCATTTATGTCTGAACACTAACCGACATCAAAAATCACATAGCTTAGGACAAAGTTTTCTTCACGTATGAAAATGAAAACACTTGAATTGTTATTCACTTTTTAAATCCCAAAAGTAATGTACACAATCAATTAGAGAAAAATTCATATCTCATCTAATCAAAATTTTCTTGTTTGTAAAATGCAATTACTTACTGTAAATCTAATGCAGCAATTGCCAGTTGTGTTGTGCAGCATTGAAAACGGGAAAAACATAGTTTAGTAAAATGCACGGTGTACATGCAGTTAAAAAAGGTTGTTTGATGGGTTGGTGGTACCCTCTCCCCCAAAAATGCCACCTAATGTGCATGGGGCACGTCCCTGACGCCATAATTTAGCCTAATCACCTACATGAGAATTAAGCTTGTTTTGGACTTTTCACCCCCAGTTTAGTGCTTCTTCAGTTTGGCACCCGGGGCCGGGGGTTACTTTCGTACCCCGTGCCATCCTCTCCTTATCTGTTATTTTAAAGAAACACAGTCCCTAATTAAAAATAAAAATAAAGGTTTTTTAAAAAAATAATTCATTTTTCTACCAATGGAGGCTAGAATTTCCTTCCTCCTCTTGACCCTTTCAAACCTCACCTGCATGCAACAATGCAATGCGTACTAAACCTAATGATGTGTACGAGTGTAAAAATTTGCAGTAAGTTAATACCACAGTAGTTGGTGCGAGACCCGTCGAATGCATTTTTCGGATTCAAAATCTATCCAGCGGTTTTGGAGGAAATAGGAAACGGACAACCATTTTTTAAACATCTTTCTGTGTCAACAGTAAACTGACCAAAATTACTTGGTTTATGAAATATATTTTATCCTTCAGGTTTTCCTAGCAATGGTGAGGGGCTAACCCGGAACCTCCTTTTCGCCAAGCTCACCTCATCAGTTATTTTAGAGTTAAACACTCACCAATCAGAAATAAAAATGAAGATTTTCAAACGAAATAAGGAGGAGATGGAGAAGGGACAGACACACAGACAGACAACAGATGATTAATTGAATTGATGATTACTATCTCTACAATTTCGCTACACGTGGCGAGTTCCATTATTTGAAAGTGCGATTTCTTTCCTTATTTAAATTGGAAACATGCCCACAACATTAGATGTTACACGTGCACAGATGTGCTGTTACATTGAATCAAAGATATGCTTGAACATGCCTTGATATATGTAGCAAACATTGTTTAGATTGGTGAACGTTCTGGTGCATTTTAATCACGTTTAATCAGGTTGAAGAAAAAGTATTAATATACCTATGGTAAACCTCTACATGCTCGTTTCTTACACTTTCTTCGAGAGTCTTGTGGAAGTACTGCAGAAATGGCATTAAAGAAATTTGATCAAAAAGGATTACATTATTCAGACATTTATCATTTTATTTCTGACAAGTTATTTCATTTAAAGCCATTGGATTCCCACATTTTTTTTAAAACGTGAATAACTTTATCATATGCGATGATTTTAGACGATTTAGACCACATGAAGTTCATATGAGAAAACATTGGCTCAGGGATAATTTCATTAGCAATAACGTTTCTTAATTTTCGGGCTGTAATTTGTGCGTCAATTGGTGTTCCTAGTGGATCGTTAGGTGATGAAAACAGAGCCACTGGAATAGTTATTTGACTTAAGTTATATTTAGAGGGTTTAATCTAATAAAAGAAAAAGAATTTGTTTTAGTATTTTGAGTGATTAAGAAGTGAAGAGAGGATTACCGTGTTGTATTTATGAAGATTCCCTTCTTTACCGTAGTCAAATTTGTTCATAGTTGGAGAGAAATGCAACTAAGTAGCAATATTGATTTAATAATATTGTATGATTTGATATTTCAGCTATCACTGACCTGGACCAAGTGTTTAATATTTTTTAAGCTCGTACTTTCTACATCACGTGAATAGACTGGCGTTCTAGTCTAAAAAAAAATAGACAATTCGAATGGAGCTTTATCAGATTTGTTTGTGTTAATGGAAATTGTATAGAAAATGGTTATTTTAGTTTTGGTCAAGTGAGCGAATACTAACCGTGTCTAACAAATCTGGGTTGTAGCCACCAAAGACGGAGAATACAAAAGTAGCGAAGCCAGATGTGGATGCAGGAAAAAGAAGATGAACTTTTCTTAGTAGTTCGGTGGTCAACTTAACCTCTGAAATGTGTAGCGTATTAAAAAGATTCTGAAATAGAATGACATTTAGATTATGGAAATTCATTTATTTACTATTTTATATTATCTACCTCAATGATAACAAACTTGTCTATAATCAGTTTTATTATTAATCCAGTAATGTATTGAAAACTCATTATTGGACCTAATGCAACAAACCCTGCAACCTGAAGAGACAATTAATTACGTTTACAATAAATCTCCGAATTGTGTGGCCTAGTCCGTTTAAGATAAAAACATCTATCTCAAATTGAACGTCCTTAATGTCATTAAAATCACTCTGTTAGTTAAGCTCCCGCAAGGGTGTCCACCGGCAATATGTGGATTAAGCGTCAGATCCATTAAGCGTCCGAAAATTCAAATATTGTCAAAAGTGCTTAGGAGTTTTATACATAAAATTCCGTTTTTCGGCTTAAAATTTCGCAATAACTTAAACGGCTGGCTTAAATAACCGCCTTGGTGTAAATAGACGTCTGGGGCGGGTATCAAATGTATTTAACATCCGGGCGTTTATTTGGAGCTTCGTGGTAATTAAACGAATTGAGGTTTATTGATTTTACCTTTTCATTAAACTCTGGTTTTGAGGAAAACAACGAGAAGCCTATTAATGATCCTAATGAGAACCCCGTGTATAAAATCTTCTTGTATTCTGTCACGTTTCTGATGTAATTTATAATGGCTGGAGCATCATATTCAGCCATGTCTTCCCAACTATTAGTAAAATAATTTTAAACTGTCACGTTATCTTAAAATCAGATAAATTGCGTGGTAAAATTGTACCTAAAATCCCAAAATTTTGCGTCATTTCTTGCGTAAAATTTGTGCGTCGAGCCTTTATTTCCTCGAACATTCCCCAACCAAACATCAAACAGTTGATTTGCCAAAATAAATCCTTAGAGGCCACGTTAACTTTGTTGTAACTAACGTTTTGAATATCTTTAAAACTTACCTAAACTGTCTTCTAAGTTGTCAATCCAGGTCATGGAATTGCAAAATAAACTATGCATTATCAATACCGGAACTCCTGTTGACTTCGGTGAATAATTAGCACTCTTTCCATGTGGAATGCGATGCAGAATAAGTTTGTAACCATCTTTTGTTTCGACTGAATGCTTTTCAATTGGATAGCCGTTCATGAATTTTAAATCGGCCTGAAAATTTAAATAAAAAATTAAATAAGATTTTTTGGAATATAGATAAGAAAGTTTCATGAGTTGATTACTCATCTAGATGCATAAAAAATTTCCATTTTTTTAAATAAAATATACCAGTTTTGCCTTTAAACTTGAAGATTATTTTTTGTATTCGTTATTTGTTTCGAAGGTACTTACAGTATCTATATTAGCTTCATTAATAATGTCTCTATAGTCAGTTTTTGACTGTATTGGAGATGTATGCAGCATCATTAAGAGAATGACCGTAATAATTGCAAAACGCATTCTACAACGTTTCATTGGGATTAGTTGTTCATGAAATGAAACGTGCAAGAGGTATCAGTGTACAATTTAATTTATTGCATTTTTTTTTTCATAACCTATACAATTAAAAACAAAACATTCTATGTGTAGGAACACAATTAAGATGAGATAAATACATGTGAAAATGATTATGCGGTTACTGGCCTAAAGGTGGGTTCACACTGGTGTTCCCACTTGGTTCTATTGTGGGATTGAGTTAGCAGTAAGCAAGGGAAAAAGCTAATTTAAAATTTTTTTGAAGTAAGCAGTAAAGCAAAGTAACAAGCTTACTTCCAGCATGAACCAAAGATCCTCGGTTCATGCTTCCACCCAATCAGGAATAACCTGAATCCTGAGTTTAGGGCTGCAATTTTGATCATCCAACAATTTGATTCTTGTTCTGGATCAAGATCTTGCCAATCGTTTGTGATTGGGTTATTCTTACTTTAACTTAAATCAAGTGTGGACATGCAGTATACAAAAAAATTATTGACCCCATCATTTGTTACTCACTTCAATTAGACATAACTCAAAAACAATTTAATGTAGAAAAATAAAATTTTACATGTTGATAGTATTTTTCTGCAGCTATATTTTTAAAAAAATTTATTATTATATTTTAACCTGGTGAAAAATAAATGACTTTTTTCAAATTGGAGACAGAATTTTGAATCAAAAAAAAATTTACCCCAAAACCAAGACGCAAGGTGAAAAGAATGGAACTTGCAAAGGAAAAAGTGTGTTAGAAGAAAGAATGGTGTAAAGTAATATATTAAAAAAATTTAATTTGATGATCCAGATGGATGGCAATATTACTGGCACGATTTACGTAATGACAAAAAGATTATTTCAAATCGCCAGCAGGGAGGAGGACCGGTCATTACTTGGACAGCATTTGGATGGGACGGTAAAACTAATATTGCCTTTGTCAGTGGTCGCATGAATGCTGATGCATACCAACAGTTGCTTGACGAACATCTTCTGCCTTTTGGAGAACAAATAGGTGGCATGTTTTGGGAATTCCAGCAGTACAATGCGTCTATCCACAGTGCCCGAACAACATTTTAATGGTTTTTGGACAATGGGGTGCAAGTAATGGAGTGGTCAGCATGTTCAACTCACTTGAACTCCATCGAAAATTTGTGGGAAATACTTGCCAGATCTGTACAAGTACATGCAGGAGGAAAGCAGTACGAGTCAGTGGCAATTCTGAAAAAAATGGAAGAAATTTCAACGAAGTCAATGCAAAATCTAGTCAATTCCATGCACAATAGGATGATTAATGTTATTGAAAAGAAAGGGAATTTAATAGGTTACTAAAATTAAAATTTTCAAACAAAACCAAATGTGGATTTATAATTATGCAACACCTTAAAATAAAATATTTGTTATAGCAGTGTAAGAAATTGTACCCTGTCAATAAAAACTTTGACAATCGTGTAAGAACACATTTTATAAACAAACAATTTTAAGCAGTTCATTGTTGAAAATAATTTTTGGCTGCAACACAGACATTGTGGGTGGAATTATAATTGTGCAACACACCTTAAATTGGAAACATGCCCATAACATTAGATGTTGCGCATTGCATTGAGGTCAAAGATATGCTTTACATTGAACCATCGATATGATTGAACACATCATTGTTTTAGACTGGTGAACATTCTGGTGCATTTTAATCACGTGTAAACTCCTACCTGGTCTTGAAGAAAATGGTAGAAACACAGGTTGAAGAAAAAAGATTATTATACCTGTGGTTAATATCTACATGCTTGTTTCCCACAGTTCTCTTCAGGAGTCTTCTGGAAGTACTGCAAAGATGGGATCAAAGAAATTTGATTAAAAAAGATTACATTATTTGGACATTTATCATTTTATTTTTGACACGTTATTTTATTCAAATCCATTGGAAGCCCACGTTTTTTTTAAACAGTGTATAACTGTTCCATGTGCGATCGTTTTAGAAGATTTAGATCACATGAAGTTCGTATGAGAACTAGAGCACCCGTCCGGCAAGCGGGGGATCTGGGTTCAACTTCCGGCTCGCGACTCCTCAGAGTCCGGGCCGTTTCGTTTTACCACCATAAATAGTAGATAGGAATTGAAAAAAAGCCATAAACACCGAAGTAAACTGTATTCCTGCTTCTGATGAATTATAAATCTAATGCAGCAATTGCCAGTTGTATTGTAAGTAATACTACTATAGCGTAACTATCGTTGATTAAATACTTCTGAACTTGACATATTAAAGTATACGCAATATGGGTAAAACCTTTATTGCGTATACTTTAATATGTCAAGTTCAGAAGCAGTTGTATTGTGCAGCATTGAAAACGGGAAAAACATAGTTCAGTGAAATGCACGGTGTACATGCAGTTAAAAAAGGTTGTTTGAGGGCTTGGTTGCGCCCTTTACCCTAAAAATGCCGCCTAATGTGCATGGGGCACGTTCCTGACGCCATAATTTAACCTAATCCACAGGAAAATTAAGCTTGTTTTGGATTTTTCACCCCCAGTTTAGTGCCTTTTCAGTTTGGCACCCGAAGCCGGGGGTTTCTTTCGTCCTCCCTCAACCCCGTCCTCAACCTTATCTGTTATTTTAAAGAAACACAGTCCCTAATTAAAAATAAAAATAAAGATTTTTATAAAATAATTTATTTTTCTACCAATGGAGGCTAGAATTCCCCTCCTCCCCTTGACCCCTTTCAAACCTCACTTGCATGCAACAATGCAATGCGTACTAAACTTAACGATGTGTACGAGTGTAAAAATTTGCAGTAAGTTAATACCACAGTAGTTGGTGCGAGACTCTAGTATGCATTGCATTGTTGCATGCAATTTGCCGGTGCTATCTTTAGCGAATGTGTAAATAATTAAATCACAACGCAATAACAATATTTGTGGCATTGCAGGAACGCTGCACACAAAGATACTTGCATAAAACATTGTTTCCCTGCAATACCAATAAGTATTGTCTGAACAATACTCAGGGTATTATTGCAAGGAGGTTGCACTTCCTGTTCTTATTTGATATAAATCTTGATATTTATAGTAAATATTAATGCAAAAAATCTGAAAATTGGCCAGCACCAATCTCAGAATCGACATCCGTCGAATGCATTTTTCGGATTCAAAATCTATCCAGCGGTTTTTAGAAGAAATAGGAAACGGACACACACCCGGTGATTAATGTAATTGACTAGTCAGCCTGATCGTCCTGTCGGACGACCATTTAAAAAAAATCTTTTTGTGTCAACAATGACCAAAATTACTTGGTTTATTTTATCCTTCAGGTTTTCCTAGCAATGGTGAGGGGCTAACCCGGAACCTCCTTCTCGCCAAGCTTACCTCATCAGTTATTTTAGAGTTAAACATTCACCAATCAAAAATAAAAATAAAGATTTTCAAACAAAATAAGGAGGAGATGGAAAAGGGACAGACACACAGACAGACAACAGATGATTAATTGAATTGATGATTACTATCTCTACAATTTCGCTACACGTGGCGAGTTCCATTATTTGAAAGTGCGATTTTTTTCCTTATTTAAATTGGAAACATGCCCACAACATTAGATGTTACACGTTGCACAAAGGTCACAGATGTGCTGTTACATAATCAAAGATATGCTCGAACATGCCTTGATACATGTAGCAAACGTTGTTTAGACTGGTGAACGTTCTGGTGCATTTTAATCACGTTTAATCAGGTTGAAGAAAAAGTATTACTTCACCTATGGTAAACCTCTACATGCTCGTTTCTTACATTTTCTTCGAGAGTCTTGTGGAAGTACTGCAGAGATGGCATTAAAGAAATTTGATCAAAAAGGATTACATTATTCAGACATTTTTCATTTTATTTCTGACAAGTTATTTCATTTAAAGCCATTGGATTCCCACATTTTCTTTAAAAAGTGAATAACTTTATCATATGCGATGATTTTAGACGATTTAGACCACATGAAGTTCATATGAGAAAACATTGGCTCAGGGATAATTTCATTAGCAATAACGTTTCTTAATTTTCGGGCTGTAATTTGTGCGTCAATTGGTGTTCCTAGTGGATCGTTAGGTGATGAAAACAGAGCCACTGGAATAGTTATTTGACTTAAGTTATATTCAGAGGGTTTAATCTAATAAAAGAAAAAGAATTTGTTTTAGTATTTTTTGAGTGATTAAGAAGTGAAACGAGGGTTACCGCGTTGTATTTATGAAGATTTCTTTTTTTACCGTAGTCAAATTTGTTCATAGTTGGAGAGAAATGCAACTGAGTAACAATATTGATTTTATAATATTGTACGATTTGATATTTCAGCTATCACTGACCTGGACAAAGTGTTTAATATTTTTTAAGCTCGTACTTTCTATATCACGCGAATAGACTGGCGATCTAGTCTAAAAAAAATAAGGCAATTTGAATGGAGCTTTATCAGATTTGTTTGTGTTAATGGAAATTGTATAGAAAATGGTTATTTTAGTTTTGGTTAAGTGAGCGAATACTAACCGTGTCTAACAAATCTGGAGTGTAGCCACCAAAGACAAAGAATACAAAAGTAGCGAAGCCAGATGTGGATGCAGGAAAAAGAAGATGAACTTTTCTTAGTAGTTCAGTGGTCAACTTAACCTCTGAAATGTGTAGCGTATTAAAAAGATTCTGAAATAGAATAACATTTACATCATGGAAATTCATTTATTTACTATTTTATATTATCTACCTTAATGATATCAAAGTTGTCTATAATCAGTTTTATTATTAATCCAGTAGTGTATTGAAAACTCATTATTGGACCTAATGCAACAAACCCTGCAACCTGAAGAGACAATCAATTACGTTTACAATAAATCTCCGAATTGTGTGGCCTAGTCCGTTTAAGATAAAAACATCTATCTCAATGCGTATCTTTTATTGATAATTAATAGAGTGAGTTTACGAGCGTCCTTAATGTCATTAAAATCACTCCCTTCGTCCGTTTAAGCTCCCGCAAGGGTGTCCGGCTTAAATAACCGCCTTGGTGTAAATAGACGCCTGGGGCGGGTATCAAATGTATTTAACATCCGGGCGTTTCTTTGGAGCTTCGTGGTAATTAAACGAATTGAGGTTTATTGATTTTACCTTTTCATTAAACTCTGGTTTTGAGGAAAACATCGAGAAGCCTATTAATGATCCTAATGAGAACCCCGTGTATAAAATCTTCTTGTATTCTGTCACGTTTCTGATATAATTGATAATGGCTGGAGCATCATATTCAGCCATGTCTTCCCAACTATTAATAAAATAATTCTACATTGTCATGTTATCTTATAAAATCAGATAAATTGCATGGTAAAATTGTACCTAAAATCCCAAAATTTTGCGTCATTTCTTGCATAATGTTTATGCGTCGAGCCTTTATTTCCTCTAACATTACCCAACCAAACATCGAACCATTGATTTGCCAAAATGAATCCTTAAAGTACACGTTAATTTTGTTGTAACCAACATTTTGAACACGTTTTAAACTTACCTAAACTGTCTTCTAAGTTGTCTATCCAAGTCATGGAATTGCAAAATAAACTATGCATTATCAATACCGGAACTCCTGTTGACTTCGATGAATAATTAGCACTCTTTCCATGCGGAATGCGATGCAGAATAAGTTTGTAACCATCTTTTGTTTCGACTGAATGCTTTTCAATCGGATAGCCGTTCATGAATTTTAAATCGGCCTAAAAATTTAAATAAAAAATTAAATAAGACTTTTCGGAATATAGATAAGAAAGTTTCATGAGTTGATTACTCATCTAAATGCATAAAAAATTTCCATTTTTTTAAAAAAAAATATACCAGTTTTGCCTTTAAACTTGAAGATTATTTTTTGAATTCGTTATTTGTTTCGAAGGTACTTACAGTATCTATATTAGCTTCATTGATAATGTCTCTATAGTCAGTTTTTGACTGTATTGGAGATGTATGCAGCATCACTAGGAGAATAATCGTAATAATTGCAAAACACATTCTACAACGTCTCATTGGGATTAGTTGTTCATGAAATGAAACGTGAAAGCGGTATCAGTGTACAATTTAATTTATTGCAGCTTTTTTTTCCCTTATTATCCATACAATTAAAAAAAACATTCCATTTGTGGAAAAACAATTAAGATGAGATAAATACATATAAATATAAATACGTATAAAGATGGGTTCACACTGGTGTTCCCACGTGAATGCAGCACAGCACAAGTTTCCTGCGAGTTGTATTGTGGGATTGAGTTAGCAGTAAGCAAGGGAAAAAGCTACTTTAAAATTTTTTTAAAGTAATCAGTAAAGCAAAGTAACAAGCTTACTTCCAGCCAATCAGGAATAACCTGAATCCTGAGTTTAGGGCTGCAATTTTGATCATCCAACAATTTGATTCTTGTTCTGGATCAAGATCTTGCCAATCGTTTGTGATTGGGTTATTCTTACTTCAACTTAAATCAAGTGTGGACTTACAGTATACACCTATCCCCCGATTTACACTGATGATTGGTTCTGCACAAAACCGTGTAAATTGAAATCTTGGATTTTGCTATGTAAAATCGTGTAAA
>JAQFXT010002298.1:0-12714 GCA_034683725.1 Strigamia crassipes
TTGGTCAGTGACGTCACAGTGACGTAAATAGTGGAAAATTACCGGATTGGCTACGCTATTTTTCGATATAGTGTAAGTTCCCTTAGACTTATGAGTTTTCCATTATAGTTATAGGCATAACGGGGGTTTTTATAACGTAAAAGTACGTGGCGCAAACTGCGTATTAACAAAAATTTTCTGCGTTTTAGTGAATATATATCGAAGGGAATGTTGGAAATGTTGGAAAAAATTATTTAGTGACTTGCTGAGTGATGATTTCCATGTGTTAGTCGTTTTTCTTGTGTTTTTTTTTCCACTCTGTCTCTGTCGTCGGTTAATGAGAATTTTTTTATTTTATGGGTTTTTATTTAAATCTTTGGTGTGCGGGAGTTTTGGACAAGGAAATCCGGAGTTGTGCGACAAATTGGTTAGGATTTAGTGAAACTGCATTGCAATTTGCGTTGATTAAGTGATGGATTTGTTTGTCGGTTCAGTGCTATTATTGTGGATTTGTTAGTGCTTTTTGAATTTATTTGTGTGGATTTGGTGTAAAAAGTGCTAAAAAATTGTATTTTTGACATTTGGGAGTAAAAATGGAGTAAAAATGGTGTAAAAATGGTGTAAAAATGGTGAAGAATGGTGTAAAAAGTGCTAAAAAATTGTATTTTTGACATTTGGGAGTAAAAATGGATTGAAAATAGTGTAAAAATGGAGTAAAAAGTGTTGAAAAATTGTATTTTTGATATTTGTGAGTAAAAATGGAGTAAAAATGGTGTAAAAATGGTGTAAAAATGGTGAAGAATGAATGGTGTAAAAAGTGCTAAAAAATTGTATTTTTGACATTTGGGAGTAAAAATGGAGTAAAAATGGTGTAAAAATGGTGTAAAATTTGCTAAAAAATTATATTTTTGACATTTGGGAGTAAAAATGGAGTAAAAATGGTGTAAAAATGGTGTAAAAATTGCAAATTTACACATTTACACCTTTTTTTCCTACACATGTTTATTGAAATCAGTAGATTTTGTGAGAAATGTGCATTGCTAAGTAAGGATGTAGTTGCTATCAATGTAACAATGTTATGCCAAGCGTGTGTGCGTGTAGTTATTGTTGCGCGCATGTTGCTAGGTATTAAGTTAAATATTCCATTCCTGCACAATAAATTCGAGTTGAATGTTTGAATCCAACCAGTGCTCGTTTTTCACTGATTTACACCATCAAGGAGTAAATTTACACCCAAGGACGCATCATAACACTTGCAAAGTGTTCAAGCTTACGGTAATCATGTAATTTCATACTTATTCATCTATACAAAAGTGTAATATCACATTTTTTAACATCTGTATATCTTGCAATGTGAACCTCATTTTATTATCCATCATCATTTTAGATTATCCATAATCACTTGCAAATGATCACACTGGAACATTTTAAACCTTTCACTGCATTTTTATTCTTCACTTCAAACAACCACAACAATGTGTACAATTTTGCCATCTGGTGCCTATATCTAAATATATATTACTATAATAAAATCTATAGTCTTCATTTGGATATAAAATGGACATCCGGGATCATAATTATGAAAAATCCACCAAAAAAATCCTTAAAATTCCAACAAATGTAAACAAATTGAGCACAAGTGATGCCAAACCCATCTGCCTATCCCCCAGTAATATTATATATATAAATCCAAATAACCGGTATACCTCAACCGAATAAAAAAAATTCATAAAAATCAATGAAAGCCACAACTTGCATAATAAAAAGCAATCTGTTGGCCAAACTCACTCTCCTGACTCATTTTATTGACCAAAAACAGGTGAAATAAACCCCACATAACTTCCACTGATGCGGGTTATTCTCAATTCGGACACGGACCACTAATTGGTCCTTATTTTTTACTACCTTCCCTCATGTATACATTTTTTATGCCCCAATGACCAATACCCCTAAATTTCTTTGATTACATTTCAATCCAAATCCACCCACCATTTTTTATTTTCATTAGCAATTCTTCTTTCTAATCAGACCAAAAGACAAATGGCTTCCTTGATTGTCCTTTCAACTAGACAAAAACAACACCCCTTCCCCAACTTCCCCCTCACTTTTTTCTTTCTTTTTAACCCTCCCACATCAAGTGTCTCGAGTTTGATCAATTCCTCTGTTTAATGGGTTCCACGACACAAAGCCAACTGTAGTAATTGGTAAAACAAAGAAGGAAAAAAAAATTTGTTTGGATTGCGCATGCGCAGGGGGTTTTAATGCGATTTTGTGTCATTTGATACGATTTTTGCGGGTGTCACGCGGGCCGTCATGGCAACCGGTTGTCGCAGAAGAGCGGAAAAACTTGCTGCACGTGTCACTGCTGTGAAGACAGGCGTAGTGAGAAGTGGGGTCGCGTGGCGCCCACCTGGGCTCACCTATTCCCCGAGACCCCAGCTCATGGCGGCTGACTGGCAGGTGCTTTTGCTTATGGGCGAATGGAGAGGAGTAACTTGTCAGGGTGAGTGATGTCTGATGGTAACAAAACAACTTCCTCTTTTAATAAAAAAAATAAAAGAATGAAAATTTCTAACCCCCTCTGTAAAAAAACACATTTTGCACTTAAAAACAAAATAAAAATCACTTTTGTTTCACTTTTGCCAACAGTAATGTGAAAAATGGGGTTTGTTTCACTTTTGACAACAATAACTTGCAAAAATCGCTTATGTTTCACTTTTGCCAACAATAATAATATGCAAAAATCGTTTATGTTTCACTTTTGCAAACAATAATAATATGCAAAAATCGCTTTTGTTTCATTTTTTCCAACAATAACGTACAAAAATTGCTTTTGTTTCACTTTTTCCAACAACAACGTGCAAAAATTGCTTTTGTTTCATCTTTGCCAACAATATCGTACAAAAATTGCTTTTGTTTCATCTTTGCCAACAATATCGTGCAAAAATCGCTTTTGTTTCACTTTTGCCAACAATAACGTGCAAAATCTTCTTTTGATTCATTTTTTCCAACAACAACGTGCAAAAATTGCTTTTGTTTCATCTTTGCCAACAATATCGTGCAAAAATCGCTTTTGTTTCACTTTTGCCAACAATGTGCAAAAATTGCTTTTGTTTCACTTTTGCCAACAATAACGTGCAAAATCCTCTTTTGATTCACTTATACCAACAACTACCTGCAAAAATCAACGTTGTTTTACGATTGTCCGTGTTAATTACGTGGCGTCCTCTGCCGGTTAACAACGGAAATGATTCTTTGCTCCCTCTGGTGCCAACTCAATTAACCTCACTATGGTGAGCACAACCCCCCAAACCCCCCACCCCCACTCCTAACCACCATTTTTATTTTTGCAGGTGCTTATTTTATTTATATAACTGAAAAATTTACAGTTTTAACCATTACGGCGCTTCGCATGCAGCCATTTTGTATGGCGGTTTGCAATCCACACTCGCAAGAACAAGAACAATTCTTTAATTTTTTTAGAAAAATTTAATCTGTGTTTAAATAATGAAATAATATTTTTTTAATATTTTTCAAACACGAAGTTGACGGATAAAGAATTTGTGTCTGGTGCAGCCGGGGACCTCCCTGGGAGTTGTAGAAAACTATCCATTTATAAAATGGAGGGTGGAATTTGAATAGCTCCGCTCATACAATGCCAGTTTTGATTCTACATGCAGATTAGTTGTTGGGTTTCCTTTCAAAGAAAAAAGATTGGACATAACTTGAATCGATTATGGTCTGAAATACGTGCAGCTCACCTGTAATCACTTGATACGAGAGGAGGGAAATGGGTTTAAAGGGAGGGAAACCAGTTACGGTAAACTGCCCACGCGTCACACGCACTCGCAACTCCAAACCCCGACAGCGCAAGCGCCATTTTGAGGGATTGAACCGCTACCACTGCACGTTTATCTTCGCTTGTATCTTTCACTTTGTTGATTTCTGGAACACATACTCTATATTCTTTCGTTTACATGTCTTTTAACAATGATTTCGAGTGTTTTGATTTTTTGTCGGTAGGGTGGAAAGATGGCGGCGCGCATGAAGTGAGTTTCCAGTTGATAAAGTCAACCCTGTGAGTGTTTTGGCAACGTACCATGACCAGAGAGGGCCAGGGGACGCTGGACACAACACACACTAAAAGAAATCACACAAAAGACAGCACTAGTTTTAGTAAAATGGCTTTATTGATGTTGTCTAGGGGTTAGTGCTCCTAAAGTGCATTTCCCATGCAGGGGCTGTATGTACAGCCTCTTCAAAGTCAACCACTGACTACGGCGGCCATTGACCGCCTGGCCAATGTAAGCGGAGTTTATTATTGGCCTTGCCTATGGAGGCAAGACACTTTGGGAACGCTCAGGTCTCAGTGGACGACAATGCCGTCACACTCATCGTTCCGTATGTCGCTAATCAGCGAGGAGAGATCGGTGCTGCAACCGTTCTCCACGGCATCACACGTTGGACTCCTGTCTATTGTCCATTCATTCTACGGAGACGACTTCCGGTACCCACGTCCTTCTGCATCGGACACTTCCGGTGGCTGCAGCGCCATCTACTGGTGCTGTGCAGCGAAGGACGTCCGTCCTCTTTCCCAGTGACCGGACGACAATCACAATTCAAACTGCGCATGTGTTATTTTGAAGGATTGAACACGCTACCACTGCACGTTTATCTTCGATAAACTTTAGATCGCTTGTATCTATCACTTTGTTTGATTTCTGGAACACATACTCTATATCGGCAATTGATAATAAACGTGGAATGATTAAGCGCGGAATTCAGTGTATTTTGCTGAGTTATTATTAACCGTGGATTCAAATACAGAAATTGAACAAGTGCGGAATTTTAAATGTGCAATATGAATGAGTGCAGAATGCATAAACGCGGAATACCAAACTTGAACCGTGAACAAGTGCGGAACATGCGCGGAACATGTGCGGAAAAAGCTCCGAACAACGATGATTTCAAGTGTTTTAAATTTTTGTCGAAAGATGGCGGCGCACATGAAATGATTTTAGGTTAAAAGTTGGTTGGGTTTTGGATTTGGTTTGTGAGTGCCCGGCGGATTTTCAAGCCTGATTCAATTGTTGTTTGGGCTTTGATTAGCGCCCACTCGACTCGTCGCATCTCGATGGTGCGGGATTGTGTCAGTGTCAGTCGGAACCCTTTTAACCCGTAATACAATTTGTTGATAGTTAGCATAGCGATGTCGTCGAGTGTTGTCAAGGTGATTGCGTTACGAACACCGATACACCGATTCGATTCCCCTTCCAGCAAAATGCACTCATCGCATTACAAGTTTTAACATTCTTCAATTTTTAATTCGCAAACCTTAAAAATCATCCACAAACTTCCACAATTCTAATTTATAAAACAATTTAATAAATCACCACCATTTTCGACGAAATGACGTCACATTAGAAATATGACGTCATATCAATAACCAAACTATGACATCACATCACTAACCAAATTATGTTATGATTCGAACAAATATGACGTCATATCAATAATAGAAATACGTATGACGTCATATAAATAACCAAAATGGCCACCTTTTGTTTTAGGATGTATTAAAAATAAAAATTGTTGTTTATTTGTCGTTTATTTCGATTTTTTTAATATATATTTCTAGTTTTCGATTCGCGATCGAATTGAGCCACGAGTTTGTGCGTTTAACTGCCACAAACAACACGCAAAAAAAAAATGTTGAATAATGAATTTGATCTCGTGTTTCCCCTTCAAACTCAAATTGATGTTTTTTTTGTGTTTTTGTCAGTTGCCAAATTGAAGGATTTTTTTTATTTATATTTTTATATGTGCTTTGTTTTTTGATGGAAATTCATACTTATATTGAAGAATGAATTAGTAATCGCATAGAAATGGCTGTGTGGCTGTCTCGTTTGCTGATAACATCTTGGTTTCTTTTATCTGACACGAATTAACATCCATATTGACCCCCGTAAATAAAATATGGCCGAAGCACCCAGTCACGTAACAGATATGACTGTCAAACTCGTCACGAACAATTTCACCCATCATGTATGAACCGAGCTCCCCCTGGCTCACTCCTGGCGTCCTGGCTCCTCCACATTTACATTTTTGCAAGAAGAAAAAAAAAATATTAAATAAAAAATAAAAGTAAAAGTAAAATTTGCAAGAAAAAAGGAAATTGTTTTGTAGATTTTTATAGTCAGATGCAAGTGAGAGATCTGATTGCAATTTAGGGTCATTTGTATCGTATTGTTTCCACTCCAGCTGCGAGGTCAAATCAAGACCCAGGATCAAGGGTCACTTAGTTTCATTATTTATTACATGTGTGAATGTTGCATTTGTTTGTTTTTCGAGTGCAACAGTCGTTTAGAGCTGGTTTTTGGATTAAAGTGGTTTTTAATTGTATTTTGGAATAATAATTCATTTTAAGATGTCAATGAGAGGTCTAAAATGCCTAAAATGTCTATAAATTTGATGTTTTTTGATTTTTGGAGTAAAATTTCATTTAAAACTGTTAATGATAGGTCTAAAATGTCTATAATTTTGCTGATTTTTAAATTTTGGAGTAAAATTTCATTTAAAACTGTTAGTGATAGGTCTAAAATGTCTATAAATTTGCTGATTTTTTAATTTTGGAGTAAAATTTCATTGAAAACTGTTAATAATAGATCTAAAATGTCTATAATTTTTGCTGATTTTTGAATTAAAGTGATTTTTAATTGCATTTTGGAATGGTAATTCATTTAAAACTGTTAAAGATAGGTCTAAAATGTCTATAAATTTGCTGATTTTAAGCTAAAAGTGATTTTTTTTTAGATTTTTTATTTAGAAAATTGCAATGATAAAACAAATAATAAAAATTCATTATAAAAAAATAACAATAAATTAAAATAGGTCTAAAATATCTATAGTTTTATAGATTTTGCTAATTTTAAGCTAAAAGTGATTTTTTTTCATTGCATTTTTAAATTTATAAAATCAAAAAGTGCCAAATAATTTAAGATGCATTAACAAATTAAACTGTCGTAGGTCTAAAATGTCTAGACTTTCATAAATGTGCTGATTTTAAGCAAAAAGTGATTTATTTTATTAGATTTTTAATTTTAAAAAATCACAAAAATTATAAAATAAATAAGAAAAATCCATAAAAAATTAAACTAGGTCTAAAATGTCTATACTTTTATAAATTTCCAGATTTCAAGCTAAAACTGACTCTTGTTGAATTTTTTATTTAAAAAAAATTACAAAAATAATAAAATAAACAAAAAAATGCATTAAGAAAAGTAAACTAGGTCTAAAATGTCTATACTTTTATAAAATTCCTGATTACAAGCTAAAACTGTTAAAAGTGGATTTTTTATTTAAAATATTACAAAAATAATAAAATTATTTTTTTTAAATGCATTTTAAAAAGCTAAAAACATAAAAATTAGTCTAAAAATGTCTAAAATTTCATAAATTTTGATTTTATTAAAAAAAAAAAAAATTCGTTATAACGAGGTTGTGACCTCTTAATTGCTTCTGGTTGCAAAAAAGGGAAGAAAAAGTAGCTGCATGACGTCAAGTAAAGTGAGGGATGCCATGGGGGGGCAAGGGAGACGCCAGGAGTCGCCAGGCAGACCGGCCCCGGATGGCCGGGCACCTCATCGCTTCAGGGTGCCCGGGAACTCGGGAAGGTGAGAGGGGTGTCGGGATGAGGGGAGATGCAGAGTGTGTAGTCAAACTGCAACTTGCGACTTTTTTTTTTTTTGTTCAATTTTATTTTACTACATGAGCACGTGTGCTCGAACGTGCTGCCAATGTCGAACAAGTGGATTTATAAAAGAATATTTATAAAAAATAAAAATAAAAATCTACAAATAAAATTTAATCCAAGTACTGAAGCGCATGCGTGATTTGACTTGCTTTTGTATCAATTTTAGACAATTTTTAATTTTTTTTAGTCCTGTTTTGCAGGAAATTACGTTCGACGGGATTTGTGTTTTCATGCGGGCGAATGTCGTTTTGTCGCGGCATAGCGGATTGCGCAACACCGTCGAAAAATCCGCGCGTTAAATATGTGGAAAAAAGATCGAAAAAATATAGATTTTAGACTTGACGTTGAAATTTTAGTCATTTTAGGCTTGTTTGAATCTCGTGTTTTTATTTTTATTTGTATCAATATTAGACAGTGATTTTTAATTTTTTTTAGTGCTGTTGTGCAGGAAATCACGTTTGACGAGATTTGTGTTTTCATGCGGGCGAAGATCGTCTTGTCGCGGCATAGCGGATCGTGCAACACCGTCGAAAAATCCGCGCGCTAAAAAAAGTCGAAAAATTCGTGATTTTAGGCTTAAAAATAAAATTTTAATCAGTTTAAGCCTATTTAGAATTCCATATCGTTATTTTTTATTATATCTAATTTTAAATAGCGATTTTTTATTTTTTTGGTCCTGTTTAGCACGAAATTGCGTTTGACGGGATTTTATGTTCCCATGCGGGCGACGGTGGCCTCGCCGCGGCACAGCGGATCGCGCAACATCGTTAAAAATCGAAAAAGTAGAAAAATTTTAAATTTTAAACTGGAAAATAAACTTTGAGTTACTTTAAGCCTATTTTTATTCTCATATCTTCATTTATTCCCCATATAAATTTTTTAACAACAATTTTTAAACAATTTTGCACGAAATTTCTTTCGACGGCATTTGTGTTCCCACGCGGACGACAATCGCCTCGCCGCGGCCCACCAGAACCGCGCAACACCGTCAAAAATCAAATTTTAGACCCAACAAACGAAATTTTAGTTCCTTTCGGCCTATTTTCAATCCCATCTCTCTATCCCCCTCACTCTTTACACAAGATAAGAGGAATTCTCACGAGGGGGTGTTTTGTGTGCACTGTGCATGTGTAGAGCTTTTTGTTCCTGTGTCTCTCTGATTGGTCTGATGGATAAGGATCGCAATTTTGGACGATCCAAATTGGATGTTGCACCAATAAAGAAAAAAAATCCCACACTTTATGTCGCACCTTATGTTTGTCCGGCCGAAAATGGCGCCGGCTTATGACGTCATTCGATTTTATCGGCCGAAATAAGGGGCGACAATAAACGGGATTAGACACCGCGCGCGGGAATTGTGGGTAATCTGCTGATTTAATGATGCAACGGGTCAGGTAATTGACAAAGTTGAGTTGGCGAGAGAGAAATTTTTCGAATTGTTGGAGTTGTTTGCATTTGCGACACCAAAATTGACCCGGATGATCAATTTTTGACGCGTTAATAAAGAGTTGGTTACGTGCGTCGCATGTTGAGGGATTCGGGCCCGGTTGGCTTCGCTGCATGTCATATTCAATTGTTATGTCGTTGGTTTTTTGCGGAGTGAGTGATGAATAGCGGAAGTGAGAGAAGTTTTGTTTGGTTCGTGGATACGCACAAAGAAAGGGATTTTTGGGAGTGTGTTTTTGGGGCGCTGAGTTGGTGGATTATCTTGATTTTGGAAGGGGAAAAGGGTTGAAAAGATGGGGGTTGTTGGGTTTTTTTTTTTTTTTTTTGGAATATTGGGGATATGCAAATTGGGGATAATGATGTCATCGGGAGATTGAGGGTAAAATGGAAGGGTTATTGAAGGTGGGGAAATGTGGGGGAGTGTGAAGTTTTTTTTTTTTTTGGTTTTTTTTGGGGGGTTGGGGGAATTTTGAAATTTTTTTTTTTTTTTATTTGGAAAATTTGGAGTTTTGGGTTTTAATGGTCGAAAAAGTCGGAGTTTTGGGTTTTAATGTTTGAAAAATTCGGAGTTTTGGGTTTTAATGTTCGAAAAATTCGGAGTTTTGGGTTTTAATGTTCGAAAAATTTGGAGTTTTGGGTTTTAATGTACAAAATTTTTTTTTTTTTTTTTTAGTTTTGTGTTAGAAATTATATTTTTTTTGGAGTTTTGGAGTGGGAAAATTAAAAGTTTTGTACTCTAAAGTTTAAAAGATTTTTTTTTTTTTTTAGATTTTTCTGTTTGAAAAATTATTTTTTTTTGCATTTTTCTGTTCGAAAAATTATTTTTTTTGGATTTTTCTGTTCAAAAATTATTTTTTTTTGGATTTTTCTGTTCGAAAATATTTTTTTTTGATTTCTATGTTCGAAAAATTTTTTTTTTTGGATTTTTTGTTCGGAAAATTAAGATTTTTGAAGTTTTCTTTAGGAAAAATTAGGATTTTTGAAGTTTTCTGTTCAAAAAATTGAAATATTTGGACTTTTCTGTTCGAAAAATTGGGATTTGTGGCGTTTCGAGTCAAAAATTGTTTTCGTTTGAATCTTATAAGTTAAAAAAATTAAAATTTTTGGATATTTTAAATAAAAAAATTGTTGTTATTTTTTTTAATTTTGGGGTTAAAAAATTGAAAGTTTTGTATTCTTGAGTTCGAATAATTGATTTGTTTTGGATGTCGTGACAAAATATTTTTTTTTTCCGATTAACATTTCCCGCCAGTAAAAACGGTATCGACAAACGGTATCTCAACTCCATGTTTCCGATCCAACTTTTCTTGTTCTGCTCCGTGTCGTATCGATCCTCCCGTTCCGCCTTGGCTCATTAGCGATAACGAGGCTGAGCCGCGCGTGCAGCTCGCCAACCTCATTACACCGAATTAATGACAAATTAATTAATTGGCTCAAAAACGGCTGAAAGCAACACGTGGATCCTTCGCACCTGTTGCGCAATCCCAAAAAAACACTTTCCCACACCGCCACCAGGTGGCGGACCCCATTCCACACCTGCGCCGCGCGCGTGGGGGTAGCCAATCGCAGAAATCACGCGTGAGATTTTGAATTTTTTTGAAATCTTGACGATTTCAGGAGGATTTTTCAGGATTACAGGAGGATTTTTTTTTAAAGATTTTGTTTGATTTTATGGATTTACAGAATTTTCAAGATTTCTAGGATTGAGGAGATTTGCTGAAGATTTCAGGGATTTACTGTGGATTTAAAAATTGTAGGCGGATTTGTTTATAGAATTTTTATAAAATTTGCAAGAATTTTAGAAGATTTCACGATTTCTATAATTTCCAGAAGATTTCTAGGATTTTCAGAGGATTTCTAGGATTTCCAGAAGATTTCAAAAAAATTTTTAAGATTTCCAGAGAATTTCTAAAATTTCCAGAGAATATCTAGGATTTCCAGAAGATTTCAAGAGGATTTTTAGAGGATTTCAAGAGGATTTCCAGAGGATTTCAAGAAAATTCCAAGAGGATTTTTAAGATTTCCAGAGAAGTTTTAGAATTTCCAGAGGATTCCTAGGATTTCCAGAAGATTTCTAAAAATTCCAGAGGATTTCTAGGATTTCCAAAGGATTTCAAAAGGATTTTTAAGATTTCCAGAGAATTTTTAGAATTTCCAGAGAATTTCTAGAATTTCCAGAGGATTTCTAGGATTTCCAGAGGATTTCAAGAGGATTTCCAGAGGATTTCCAGAGGATTTCAAGAGAATTCCAAGAGGATTTTTAAGATTTCCAGAGAAGTTCTAGGATTTCCAGAGGATTTCTAAAAATTCCAGAGGGTTTCTAGGATTTCCAAAGGATTTCAAAAGGATTTTTAAGATTTCCAGAGAATTTCTAGAATTTACAGAAAATTTCTAGAATTCCCAGAAAATTTTTAGAATTTCCAGAAAATTTTAAAAATTTCCAGAAAATTTTAAAAATTTCCAGAAGATTTCTAGGATTTCCACAAGATTTCTGGGATTTCTACAAGATTTCTAGGATTTTAAAATCCAAAATCTTTACTCGTACGAGATTTCCAGCATAGGCTACCCACTCGGCCGCGCGTTCCAAATGACGTAATCGCCGACAAGGAAAAATGATCGGGAAGGAAACCGAAGGGTAAAATAAAAAAACAAAATAAAAAAATGAGCGCGTGGTTTGGAACGCGGTTCATCAACCGAGGTAATTAGGCCTAAATGAAGATTGAGGGGGAGGCCGAGGAAGTGATTGGGTTCCATTAAAAATTAACCACATCCAACGGTGACAGGAAGGAAATTGATCAAAAATAATACACAACGCATTACGCATGCGCAACACGACATAAAAGAAAGTGAAATTAATTAAGGTCCATTAGTGGACACGAAACGCACGCAGCGACGCGCGACGCGTCTTTTGGCCGAAATGCGCATGCGCGTGCGTCGTGCAAAAGGGTATTTTAAAAAAAATAATTTTTTTTTTTTTTGGTTTGGTTCTGGTTGAATTGCGTGTTAAATGACCACCTGTGCTCGAGTTTAATTAATGCAACGTGATGTCGTTATTAATTCACGAGGCTGTTAATTTTATTCAAGATGGCGGATCGTGGCAGATGATCGAATCGTCTGTGTCAAAATGAGATATTTCGGATGTCGTTTTGTTCGTTAGAAGATGAGGCTAATTTTTGCAGTCACGCATAACGGCGTGGGTCGTAAAAATGATATGTTTAGTTGAGTTTGGCGTAGATTTAGTGTTTTTAGTTAACTATTTATGGTTTGTGATGTGGATGTGCTTATATTTTTGCTTCTAACGTTGGTTTTTTTGGGAGGTATTTAGTAGTTGTTTTTGCATGGTTTTAACGTTGATTTGCATAGGTTTATTGTTTTTAACGTTGATATGCATGGATTTATTGTTTTAACGTTGATCTGTTGATTTATTGCTTTTTAACGTTATTTTGCGTGGATTTATTATTTTTAACGTTGATATGCATGGATTTATTGTTTTAACGTTGATCTGTTGATTTATTGCTTTTTAACGTTATTTTGCG
>JAQFXT010002299.1:0-12714 GCA_034683725.1 Strigamia crassipes
TATTATAAGTGTGTGTTGCGTTCAGCATCACGTGTTCGTCCCCTTGACCACGTGGTGACCGTAGCCAAACACTCACAAACTCGCACATTTTGTGATTTTCTTGCGTAAGCATTTTACTTTTTTTGGCCTCTTGACAGCGGCTGAATAAAAAATATAAACAAAAAGACATTCTTCTCGTAATTTCTTCCATAAAACCGATTTGCAAAAGTCTCATATTAAAATGTTTCTGTAAAAGTAATAATAATCTAGGAAGTTGTAATCCAAAACCGCATGAGGTAATTAAATAGATTCTCCAACTAAGCCTCCGTACGTAGATTTTCTTAAGCTGTAAGATTTATTCTTCTTCAAGCTGCAAATCGTGGATTTCTCAGTGTGAACCCCGTACCGCCGTCTACTCGTCAAAGTTGCTCCTAACAATGGATGCCCGTTGATTCGAAACGTTCGTGTTTTCTTGACGGCAATGGTGATTTTACTTGCATTTTATATCGAGTTTTGTCTTCGAGTGTTACATTTTTGACGCTCTCTAAATACGTCGTACGATCCCGGGATATTTTCAAAGACTAGTTGGTTGAATTGCAAAAACTCAAATGTTGCGAACATTTCTTCCAATTCGAATACTTTTATTTCCTTCCATCGAAGAAATAACGTTAAAATTTTATTTTTATTTTTACTTTGTTTGAAAAATATGATTAATTTTAATTATTAAATAGATTGTTAATATTATTTTGTTATTTCGCGTTGAATTGATTTATTTCTTTGTGTCGGGGGTGTAAAATCCAACTCTCTACCTCCCCGTGGTCACCCCTGGATAAACTGAGCACATTTCGTTGTCTCAGTTGAACCAAAAGAGAGTCAGCAGCACATTCCTGGTTGAACACAAATGTGGTGTTTGCATTCATTTGTACTGTAAGACTGCATTCCCATATGAATGTAGCGTCTACATTTTTTGGTATTTTCTTCTTGAAAATTCTTTTGATATATTGTGTGATATTTAGTTGCTGCTGGTGTGTTTGTTGGTTTAATTTTCTAACGCTGGCTACGATTTTTTTTCAATGTCGATGCAGTCGTGGGCTTGTTATAAATGACAATTCTACCTGGATGAGAGTTCTGGTTGTAATCCGGTTTTGTCGAATTGGATGTTTTGTTGCAGATGTTGAATTGATCTCTGCCGTTCTAACGAAATTGTTTGCTCGATTGAATGTTTCAAAAATAGTTCCTTATTGCCGAATCAATTACAGCTCAAAAATTTCAATTTTATATTTGTGATGCTTAATGGCAATGGTGGCAATGATTACGATTAGGGCTAAATCGGTCATTTTACCCTGTGACATAATTTTTGGGAAATCAAAGGTTGCATAACCCTTTCTCCCCCGAATTTCTTTGACAGTTAAAATTGTTTTTTTGTAATCATGGATAGTTTAATTTTATTAATAAAACTAATTAGAAAAGTATAAAAATCTTGTTCCATAGAGTAAGGAATAAGAGAGGCGGCACACTCCCCTTTTTCTAGCAACTAGGTCACGTGACCAGTGACACTAGCACCCATGGTGTTTGGGATATTAGTTTGAACTTTCAGTGTGTTACAAAAGCACAAAAACACCCATAAATTGGGTTTTTTTCTAGTTTAATTAACAAATATTTTTTTTGACCGAACATTGAATGTTTTCTGATGGTATTTTACATATTCTGTACATTCTTTATGACAATTGGTTTATTTAATTATAGGTCATCACAGATTTTAGGTTTTAGACTATTACAAAAGTATAAACACACCATACCACGTCAAAAAAATCGGGAAAAATAGGAAAAATCGGAAAAAATAAGAAAACCGGAAGCAAATGCAAAAGTATTGTGAAAATCGCACACAAAAGCACACAAAAAATTGGGGAAAAAATGCACAAAGACGCTACAAAAATCGGAAAAAATGCACACAGCAATGCCAAAAAATCGGAAAAAAATAAAAAACCACCAAATATTGTAAGAATGCATATAAAAATGCTAAAATAATTGGGAAAATGTTAATTTTCACATCAACTCAGCTGGTGGAAATTAAAACTGAAAATTTTTACCTTTTTGAATTACCAATCCAGCTGGTGAAGTACCAGGGTTTGATTTACACAGGGTGACCAGACGTCCCGGTTTTGGACAATTTGTTCCAGTGTCTCAAAAAGACTCCTCGGGACGCTGAAATGTCTTAGTTTTTGAAAAACGTGTTTTTTTTTTTTAAACTGCGCCTATCTGGCAAATCTAAAAATATTGTTTATATACCCCATTTTTTGGAAAATTTTGTATTTTTAATGGGCCGACATTAGCAATTTTTATAGACGACATTTATAAATCTCTAGATTTATTTTGGGGTTTTTGGATTTATTTTGAGGTTTTTGGATTTATTTTGAGGTTTTTGGATTTAGTTTGAAATATTTTTGGAATATATTTTGAGATTCAATGTGTGATTTCGAGATTTAATGTGTTATTTCGAGATTTAATGTGTGATTTCGAGATTTAATGTGTGATTTCGAGATTTAATGTGTTATTTCGAGATTTAATGTGTGATTTCGAGATTTAATGTGTGTTTAGAGATTTAATGTGCGATTTAATGTGCAATTTAAAGATTTTATGTGCGATTTAATGTGCAATTTAAAGATTTAATGTGAGATTTATAAATTTAATGTGTGATTTAAAGATTTAATGTGTGATTTAGAGATTTAATGTGTGATTTAGAGAGATGCCAGTTTTTTATTTTTAAAATCAGGTCACTCTTGATTTACAGTGGTAGAGGTTTCAACCAAAAATTTTTAATTGCACTACACCAATTAGCAAAGGTTTTCAATCTTTGCCCCCTTTTAGTCACTATATATATATATATATAGTGACGTCAAATATATCACTTCACAAAAGCAACTCAAACGTGTCACAATCTCTCTGATTGAAAAGCATCCTGACCAAGCAGCAGCCACACTGGAAACCTCTCAAATCACAACAGTAAACTGCTAAGCACATTGATTGGATTCGCTTTCGCATTAGCAAGACTAAAAGGGAAAGATTTAATCCGTTTTATTACAGCAAAATTAAATGTTCGAAATATCGCAATGAGTTTGACATTAGTTGACGGGTCTCATGCTATTGATGCCTTGTATCACGATTCCGACATGTCGGGAAAGGAATTCGATGTTGCTTTTAAATACTTTATCGTCCGTTTTGCAGCCAGCCAATGCGCCATAGTGAAACACGTGTTGTATTGACTAAGCGCATTTATCGTGTTTGCAATATCCGGGCGAGTGCATGCGGCTAAATACATTAGCGATCCGACAATACTTTGATACGGGTTGACGTCTGGATTCAGTGGTTTTTTCTCGGTGCCATCTTTTTTTGCTGTTTTTTGTAGTTTTGCATTTCCATCGAGGGGTGTGGATATTGTTTTGCAATCTTCCATTCCGAAACGCTTCAGAATGTCGTCAATAAATTTTTTATGCGACATTTCGATTGAGTTTCTCTTTTGCAAAAAAATTAGATTCCTAGGCAGTAATGGATCGCTCCTAGGTCTTTCATCTTAAATTCGCTTTTTAATTGGTTCTTCAGATCTTGCATCTTCTTGTCGCAATTTGTGGCGACAATGTAATCGTTTTGCCGACCCTGCAAAACTAAACGCATGGGTCTGCATTTGCTGGTTCCAATCCGAATTTTCGCAATGTTTTGTCGAGTTTCTTGTACCATTGCCGGCCCGACTTTTAGTTCGTTTAGCGCTTTTCTCATTCTGCAAACTTTGTCTGACTTGCTTTTTACCTGTAATAAATTCTAATTTATCAGGGAGTTTCATATAGAGTTCTTCCTCAATTTTTCCATTCAGGTACGCCATTACGACATCGAGTTGGTGGACGGTTGGTTAGGCCTAACTCGTGCGACGGGGGCAAATGTTTCGAAGTATTTGTTTTCTAAAAACTTTTGAAAAGAATTTTAAAAACATTTGAAAAGAATTTAAAAGCATTTGAAAAGAATTTAAAAGCATTTGAAAAGAATTTAAAAAAAACAAATTAAGTTGATAAATTATCAAAGAAATGTCAACTATGCAATTATAACTGCTTTCCACATCACTTTACAATAACTATAATTTAAATTAAGGAATAAAAAGCACAAAACGCAATTGTATGCACAAATAGAAAGCAAGATAAATATTTTTGCACTGATTTTTCTTAATTTTATCTCTGTTGCACTTTCTCTGTCCTCTGTCCACTGTCCACTGTCCACTATCTACTTTCTCTTTCCATTTACTCTGTCCGCTGTCCATTTGCTCCAGTTTTGATGTCCGTACTGGATCTAGATGACGGAATTTATGTACTACTTCTAAAACATCTTGAAGCATAAGCTCTTCCACCTGCAAATCATAAAAAATAAACAAGAAATATTATACACAGTATTGTATTAATCTAGAAATTTATTACTACACGCAAGTTCCTTTATCCAATTCCTGGAATCATTCGACTAGTTGCATACGTCAATCATCTAGAAAGATTTAAAAAATAAAATAATTGTCACAAAATTTTTTGACATAAACTACCAAAATTGAGTGAAAAAAAATCTTTCTTGTTCAATGACCAATTGTCGACCCTTTGATGTTTCTTTAACGTCAATACGTAAGATGGCTTTATTCGACGTCTAGATGGCTTCACAGGTTGCCAGCGCTGCAAAAAACCTCCCAAACTCGATTTGTGGCACATCCGAGGTGGGGAGGAGAAACGCCACTTCGAAGAAAAAAAGATCTACCACGAATGTTGCCCTTAAATCCTACCTTTCCGATGGCTGATCTTCACAATCTGCCAACGACGATTCTTTGGGCTTGCATCCGGCTTCTCGGCGATAGTGCTCCACACTTTGATCTCTTCTTTCCAACAAAGGAAATGGTGCTGCACACATTGAACTTTTCTTTCCGGCGCGATGAGTGCAAACTGATCAAGGGACTTGCAGCTTGCGAATTTCTCGCTCTTTTTGCTAACTTTTGATAGCACGATCCATTTCATATTTTCTAGTGTCTCTTCGGGTTTTGGTCGTTCCTCATGTTTCCTGGCTCGTTCCATGTATTCTCCGAGGTCTGGTTTCTCTGACCTTTGCGTATCTATTGTCCAAGATATGTTCGGGTGTTGTGAGATTGCTACACGTTCTCCTTCTTGGTCTTTTTTGAATTTTGCTGGTCCAAACTCAGTGTTTTGTGCTGCCTCCTTATTAGTTGGCCAGAAGTTCCTGCCGATCACTCTTGCCATCATTAGCTGGTGTCTGATGTACTGCGTTTTGGCATGATACAATGGTTTTCCAAAGCGTCCTGTTTGCATTTTGCGATTGGGGTAAGTTGAGCGCTTGATCATGTACTCGTTTTCCTTGTGTAGGTATTGTGCGGCAACTTCCCCAATAGTTGCTCTAAGCTTTCTCTCGATGTTGCGTAATATTCTAGCTCCTTCTTGGAAATACTCCAACCGATCCTGATTTTCTTCGAATGAAATCGGATAATTTTCTTTTAGTAGTGGGGTCCATAACGGTGCCGGTGGCTCTAGTGGCTGCGATCACATCTCCATTGGAATTTTAAAACAGGATGGGAATCCCTGTCGTAACATTCATCGCGTTTCCCATCTCTTGTTGGCGGCGCTTGTCCACCACATCCTAACTTTCCATGGAGAATAGTCTTGGAACTGTGGCAACTCGCACAGCAGAATTTTTAGGAGTATAAATTCCAATATAAAAGGAAATGAGCCCTGAACCTAAGTTCGTCGTTTAGCTGAGCGACGATGTAAGCTGATCCGCCATGTTGAGAAAATTTGTATTTCACGGGCAGAAACTCACACGGAACACGCAGATAGAAAAAATAAAAACAGTTATGCCTTTTATTGCAGGGAACTAAAAAACACTTACAGTTTGGTACACTGCTTTCTTGGCAGTAAATTGGGATAAAAATCTCCAAAAAAAACAGTGCTTAAAACAAGGCAGAACAGGGACAGCGTTACATGCTTCACTCCATCTTGAAGCTAGTAGACAGAGTCAACTCGTCGTACGTCAGCCGGGTTGACATAAGCGATAAGAGAGAATAATCCTTAATACAATTTCAGAATACAAATTGGGTAAACTTCAAAAACTTAATGTGAACAAACATTAACTGCAGCCTCACAAATAGTAAATAACATGCTAACAAAAGATTTCATGAAGAAAAACCAATTAGAAATAATGTTTGCCCTAAATTAACATACATGGCCTTGGTAATGGCCTTGGCCAGACTTAACAAGCGATCATCGCTGATTTGCCTAACAAGACAATTTGTATTCTGAATTGTGCACAAATAGATAAATATACTTATACTGTATAGAACAATTAACAAAATTCATTTGGTAATAATAAACATAGAAATTTGAACATCTTGTTAACGTTACAAAATGCGAAATGGGCGAGAGGCAAAAGTTTAATGCCAGACACCAATAATCGATCAATAATACAAAATGGCCGATCCAGCTCAGCGCTCACGCCAACCAGCCTTTTCAAATGACGCTATCGGCTTGAAAATCACCGCTCCAGAGACTTAAACAAAACGGAATGGTTTGAGTAAGTATTGACAACGAATCTGTGGTTTTTATCGCTGTAGCGACCGAAAACGAGGCCTGATGATCGACTAAACGCTGAGTGAAGCCAGCTTCACACCAAAAACAAACAAAAGTAAATAAATAAAACTTGCGGCATGTTCTACAAATACAAACAAGAGTTTTAGTGGTCCTTAGGCCCAAATAGCAATTCAATACCTAAGAACAATACCTAAATGTTATTGCACAGCTATACACTTGGGTATACACAATTGTCATTTCCTAATGACGCAAACTAAAGAAGCTAATTCTTTTCGAATTATCAACCTTGTACAATTTTACTAATTGTTATTTTATAAACACATAAATATTAAAGTAGCCAATTTCTTCTAGAAATCGGCAACCTTGCACAAATTACACTTTACCTAAAAGTGCAGCAAATAAAAACCCTAAATTACATTTGACCAACATTGTTAAACCAGCACAGATGACACCATGTCATGGCCGTACCCTCCATACTCCATTGTTGTATGCAACAGAGTTGTGGCCCAACAGAAAAAGAAACAATAAGTGACAACAATAAAACCAACACCACAAAAAAAAATAAGGCAAGGGTCAGAGAGGAAGACTTTGGTATGAGCATTACATATCCATTTCTAATGCTCGTGTGTGTCTAACCGAGCAAAGAAACTTTTTTCCCATTCCGTCCTTTACTTTAACGACTCGTACAACTTTGTCTTTGCCAGGGAATACTTCTATGATTCTGGCTAAAGGCCAGAAATAAGGGTTTTTTTCAACTCTTTCCACAAAGACAACTTGATGGATTCGAGGGTTCACGGACTCTCTATTGCCTTGTACCTTGTGGAATCCCCGGAGTTGTTTGAGGTAGGACTCACGCCACAAAATCCAGAATTGACAAATGGTAGCGCGACGTCTCCTCTCTAATACGCGGAGATCTACTCTACGTATTGCATCTACTGGTTTGTTAAGAAGGAATTTGGATATTCCTCCTGTCAAGAAATGATTTGGCGTTAGAATATGTTCCCCATTGTCTGTTTCAGGAATAAACGTGAGGGGTCGCGAATTAAGAACTGATGATATCTCGTAGATGCGGTTTGCAGAGTCTCGAGATCTATCATTAGTTTTCCAAAAATTGAGCGAAGCTTATCTTTTACTGATCGTACTAACCGCTCCCACGAGCCACCCCACCAGGGAGCTCGGGGAGGTATATAGTTCCAAAGAACCTTTTTATCGGTAAGAAAGGTTTGAATGTCTTCATGGGCAAACAAGTAACCCCATGAATTAAGTTCTAAGTGACCCCGCGTGAAGGTTTTTGCGTTATCGCTATATACTTTGGCCGGATAGCCATATAACGTCGCAAACCGTCGGAATGCTAACAGAAACTTCTGTATCGTTAAATCTACTGTGACTTCAAGGTGCACAGCGCATGTGACCAAGCAGGTCATTAACAGAATATATGCCTTTTTAAGCTTCTCCTTGCCTTGCGTTACGTAAATTGGTCCCAAATAATCAAGTCCTAAATTTACGAAAGGCGCAGAAGGCGTAAGGCATTCCGGAGGTAGGTCTCCAGACACAGGATTATTCCTGGTTAAATGAGTAATTCGGCATATCACACAATTTCTAATCACAGAAGAAATTGTTCTTCTTCCCCGAATTATCCAAAAACGCCTTCGAATATGGTATAGAGTTTCTGCTACTCTCCTATGTAATAGATTTTCGTGTGTAGAACGGATAATCAACCGTGTTATCCAACAATTCGGATGCAGGAAGATAGGGTTTTGTTCGTCGTACGATAACCACGCTTCTTGGAACCTTGATCGCATATGTAGGAGATTATTGTCGTCAATCAAAACGTCAAAGTTCTTTAATGGCGAAGAACGGCTTAAAGACTGATTAGTCTCTTCGGTGCTAATCTCCTCATTGAAATAGAGCTGTTGAGATAATCGCAAAAGCTTTATCTCACTTTTTTCTAATTTCTGAATGGAAGGAGGGTCCGTCAAAAGTCTCTTTGGCCATCTTAACAAATAAGCAAAAACTCGTTTAAGACTTGACCAACGACTAAAAAGGTTGAAGAACCTCTTGAAAATAAACTTCATCCACAGAAGCAACAACAGGATGGAAGCTTCACTGCTTCAGAAGGTTCAGTATAAGGAACCTTGACTCCATTCCACCATATTTCACTTTTGATTAATGACTTGACCTTAAGTGGTTGCGTAAGCACGTCAGCAGGATTGACACTAGTGGGCACGTAAAACCACTGCTCCGGAGGTGACTTTTCTAGAATCTCCTGTACACGATTACTTATGTAGGGTTTTTACTCATTCTTTGACTAGCGGATCCACGCTAACGTAATCATGGAATCGGTATAAAATTTCACATTTCCAATTTTATACTCGGAAGGAAAATTCTCCGATAAATACTTCTCAATGCGGACGCCACGTGTCCGATCACTTCATCGCCTTTCATTTCATCGCCGGGCGATGTAGGCGATGAAATGAGAGGAAAAGAATAGTCAGCCATCAATTCATCGCCTATCATTTCATCGCCATACACCCTGGCGATGAAATGAGTAGACGTACTGAACGTGAGGTCAGGTTAGGTCTAGGTTAGGTCAGGTTAGGCGATGAAATGATCGATCTATTAGATTTCATTTCATCGCCTACATCGCCTGGCGATGAAACGATTGGCGATGAAACGAAGATGCGTGCTGCTATCACTTCATCGCCCTATCGTTTCATCGCCGAAAAACGCCCGGCGATGAATTGAGTGGCGATGAAGTGACCCTACTTCGGACGCCAACCACAGCCGCGATGAGTTTCAATCTGGGGAGTATCAATTTAGAAATTGGGGCTATCCGTTGCTTACTTAAAAGTAGCGTCCGTTGACTTTCAACCCCAACTACACATGCCACACATCCAAACACTAATGGACTGGCATCGCAGAAAATTTCCAGGTTGACCTTGCTGGTGGAAAACGTATTAATCCATCGCACTACACTTAACCCCTTTAAATCTTGCAGATCCCAAACCCACTCCACGAAACATTTTCTTTCATCAAACGGAATGGGTGAATCCCATGTTAATGGGAGTTTTCATAGGCGTTGCAAAAGAAGTTTCATAGCGGGCACCACAGGTGAGAGTAATCCCAAGGGATCAAAAAGAGCGGCAACATGCGATAAAATTGCAAGAAGCAGTTGCCAACTGGATGGCCCGAGCGTAAGCAATTAAAGCAAAGCCGTTTCTTGCGTACGATCTCTTGCCTCTGTGCAAGAGTCAGCTTTGCATCACACTTGTGGGTGAAATGTGTCAGGAAAAGAGGACCAATATGGCAGAAACACAGAAATACAGCAGAAACTAAACTATAAATCTGAGAGAAATTAATTCCTATTAGAAAACACACCTTGTGCTTTTCTAAACAAATAATGTCCAATGAACAACCCTTATAAATGGAGAGAACAACCTAGTTAGATGAAACCCATGGAGAAATTAACCTCAAGTTTAACAAGTCTTAAATGCCACTTGAAAGTTAGTGGCAAACTCTCCTAAGTGAGTTGAACTCTAGAGAGTGGCACAGAGCTAAGACCATGTTTAGAGCTCTGCCAAAAGGCAGCTCTCTGAGCTCTGCCTGCCAGTTATATAGGGCTTTATGAAAGAGTCTACTTTGTGCATACTAATTATTCACAGATGGACTAGTCTGTGAATAATTAGTGCAATGCCATCTATTAGCTGTAATTCGCAACTTAAATAGCTTGATTCTCCCATAAATAGCCCATATGCGTGGTCAACGCTCAGACTCGCATTTCATGCGCTAGATGGCGCTTTTTGCACTGATAATGTGCTCCTAGCATATAATGCTATTAACAGTGCTACTAGAGTGAATTCCACTATCTAAATTCACTTTTATTTCACTGGCAGACATTAACTTTTCGTGTGGCTGGTCCCCTGTGGCCATTGTCCACACTATGCCCCCCACAAAATGTCCACCATCACAATAGGTGCATTGCACCTTACTCTGATTAGGTGTTGACCTGCTTTTGCCCTCATCTCTCCAAAAGATACTTTAAACTCGGAGTTGGAGTTTTGTTTTTTGGCCTGAGTCACGGCTAATGAAGTAAGAGAGCCCTTCGGCTTCTCAGTCGAACTAGACTCTGGCTTAGAATCCTTTGCCTTTGACTTGGGCTTGGCTTTATTGAAGTTGGCTGCCACTTCGGCAAGTTCCAACATCTTGATTTTTTGCCCAATAAACTCAAGTAGTGCCACGATATTTTCTTGCCCCTGCACATTGGCTCTGTAGAAGCAAGAGGACAGCTTTGCCGGAAATTTACTGAGTATCTCAGGAATCATAAATATTCCTGATGTGTGTATTGGGCAGCCCAATGTTTCAAATATGCGTACAGCTGAATCAACCACCATGTGGTTGTTCTTAATAGCTTTAACCTGTAGCATATCATGGACTGGGCGCACTTCTTTAATGCTGCGCAAAAGCGCAGTTTTCTGCGCCATTACTGATCCAAATGCATCCTCTAGGGCCGCACGGGCAAGCGGATATGCATCGGCAGTCATGGGGAAGCTTTTTAGGAGGATCTCGGCTTCCGTAGTACATGATGCCTTAAGATATTGCAATTTTTCGACGTTGCTAAGCTCGTCATTATTGCCTATGGAACTCATGAATAATTCCATGAACGGCTTAAATTTTATGGAACTACTATCGAATTTTGGTAAATCCAATTTCGGTAAAAGAGTTATAGCACGTCGTGTCTGAAAACTCGTAATAGCACTTTGGCTTAATAAGCTGGTCTGGAAAGAACCAGGCTTACGAGCCGCTACCTCACTTCGTTTTCTCAAGACCAATGTCTTGAAGCGCAAGTCAGCCATACTTTGGATATAATCCAAGTAATCAGGTCGTTTCAAAAATGACTGCAAGTTGGCTAACCCGTCTGTAAGTTGGGATAACCCAGTATCGGCTGCCTCTAAAAGAGCCTCTAATTCGGAAGCATCCGTTTTGTCTATAGACGAACTCAATATGTCATTGAGTCCCATCTGAGTGGTAGTCCAAAGGGCTACACACTCCTCAAATTCCTCAGCGTCCTCTGGGACTTTAAACATTTTTCCCAAAATTAAATGCAAAATCAATAAATGTAATGCTCAATTCCAGGGGAAACGTGTACTAAGGAAACAAGTACTAAGGAAACAAGTACTAAGGATACAAATGGTAAGAATCAACAGACTCCAATAATAGGAATAGGTAACAACAAGAAATGCAAAGATGACCCAATGAAAATGGTGCTCATGGACTAACCACAATATTTTTTCTCCTTTTTCATTCTAAGACTACTGGAACAGTGTCTTCACTTCCCACAGATTCTGTTACTATTACTGCATCTGGAATTTCGAAACGGGTCTCGGAAACCTTCTTTCTTTTACTTAGCACAGGCGTACTGCTAGAAAGTTGTCTTTTAGCAGCTCGTTTGCTTTTTTCTGAATTGCTGTCTATAGCTTTAGGCGGATTGCTGATATGAAAAACAGTTGGAACTGCATCATAAACCAATGAATTTTTTTGCTGTATATTCATAAACTGACTGTCTTCGAAGTGCAGAGAGCAAAGGCGACAATTGTTATACAAATAAACAGAATTTTTGACCCATTTTTGGCATCTTTGAGGATCCTTAGGAAAGCGAAATAAAGCAAGATCACAACTGCCACCATTGTTAGAACATCCGTGAGCTGCGCAATGAGCTCCGTATGAAACGCGCGGCATTGTAGTTTCGAGTAGCGGTCAAACGATCAATCGGTAAAGCGATCGAACGGTCAAGCGATCAAACGGTCAAACGATCAAAAGATCGAACGATCAAGCAAACAGTCAAGCGAGCAAACAATCAAACGGTCAATCGAACAGTCAAGCGATCGAACGGTCAAGCAAATGGTTGTGACGATGTCGACCTGGGTGGATATTTCGGATGGAATATCAGATTCAGGGGGTTTTGTTCACAAGACCAAAACCTCAACTAGACCAATTTTACATTTGACCAAAAAGCTGAGATATCGGGCTTGCACGAGATAGAGTGAGATAAATAAACAGACACTTTTTATCAATACATACGCACATTTATTTGACTTACGGGGATTAATTCTAGCGTGAA
>JAQFXT010002300.1:0-12713 GCA_034683725.1 Strigamia crassipes
TCATTTTTGTTTATTTGTGGCCTCGATTTTTAGCTGCGGCTACTATTCGAGGGCGGCTTTTAATCGATGAAATACGGCATGTCATACGGTATGTCATACGGTTTGTCTTTTTATTATTAAGAATAAAATTGAGCGTTCCGGTTTCCGTTTTTATTAATATTTTATTTTGTTTAGAGGAAGGACATCGTCCTTAGATTAATGTGTAAAAATAAAAGTGAATTATACTTGAACGGTGATTACTCAAAACAGTTTTTAAATTTTTTTTTGGTTTACTTGTATTTTGAACATTGGATAGCGGTTTTGCAAAAAATCCGGTAATTGAGAAACCCTAGTTAATCCAATAGAAAGTTTTTGTATCAAAAATAGAAAAATAAATGCAAATTTTTTCTTTTTTAAATTGAATAAATGGGTGAATTCGCACTAGTTCGTCGTGGATAAACTTAAGTTGATCGATTAGGGGGTTGGGTCGAAGTGAATCAGAGTTGAGCAATCAATAATCGAAAGCGCACTTTTCAATCACGCGCTAAGGTGAAGCCGAACCGCCGATTGACGGGTCGGGAAAAGAAGAGGAAAGAAGGCGGAGGGATAAGAAAATTGTCCGAGTTTGTTGCTGTCCTCATTGATTCGAGTGCAGCATCAAACACGCGTCTCAGTAGACGGTTCCAGCAATTCGCACGCGACTTGGTGCAATCTCTAAATTAATCTCTAAAACTGACGAGCACCAATCACGCAAACGTGAATCTTCACAGCGATATTTATCCCTCTGCGAAAATCTATTCATAAATCCACGACAATAAACCCCAAATTTTCTCTTTTTCATCATAAATTTTTAATTTAAAAAAAATTTAAAAAAATTAAAATTTTTTTTTTTTTTTTTACATTATAAAAGTTTTCGGAATACCACGAAGAAAAACAAAAAAAGTAACAAAAATCAGATTGCGAGCCGTGGAAGGCCGCAGATCCGCCGCAACGCCCTCCAACGCTGTTTATGGCGCGAGATGCAGGTGCAGCGGACGCACTCGCATAAATCTACCTGAACTAGAACCCGAAGGAATGTGACACGGTTTGCTCACGACTCCCACGAAAAAAAAAATAAATAAAACGAACAAACTAAAAAAAAAAAAAAAAAAATACAATGATGATGAGATTTTCATTGACCAATGCGCAGTGGATGATTTACACGTTGTTTCCACGATATAATAAATTATGTACATTTAGGTCGATTTTTGCTAGTGATTACAAGTCATGTGACCTGCACACTTGTAGATATCATTCGCACACGTTCACTAAGTGTGTAGGCAGACCTAACGCCTCCTGGTGTGATTATGGGTTCATCAAGTTTCACATTTCATTTATAGCGAATTTTATTTTCCATAAAAAAAAAATAATAAATTTTTTTTTTATTTAAAAAAAGAAAATCAACTGACAGGTGCGAATTATACATGGAGATGAACACATCGATCTGACCCAAACTCAACTTTATTTATGTTTGACACGGAAGCAGCACTCGGATAGGAAAAATAAAATATAAGGAACCACCCAACCACGCACGCGACTTTACACGTTCGACTTGAAATTAAAGCCGAGTTCGCATGCATGAGTCACGCACGATTGGTGCGATATGCAAGTGAGCCATGCTATAAACACCGACAGTGGTTGTTTGGTGCGCTGTACCGTCCAGCGCACAACTTTCAACGCGCAATTTATGCATGGTAAACGAATACCGCAATTTAATTTTTTTTTCCGTTACAGGATTTTGATTCGGACAATAATGATGTGGGCTAGTAACATGTGTGTTTTTGAGTTTTGTTTGTTATGGTGATGGGGTCCTCTTCACAGCTGAACCTTGACTTGGACGCACCAGGGCGTCGGCTTGCTACTTCACTGGAGACTCGACTAAAATATCGATATTTTACCATCCGTTATTCATGCCAATTTTGGTACGTAACTGTCGATAATGTCAATTTTATAGCTTTTGTAATCGTCAAAAATAAAGTGTCGATTTTAGTGATAAAATGTTGATTTTAGTAATAAGACGTCGACATTCGAGATAAAATGTCGATTTTCGAGATAAAATCTCGACTTTGTCCAAAAATGTCGATTTTAGTCCCTAATCGTCAACAAAATGCCGATTTTGTTCCAAAAATGTCGATAAAATGTCGATTTCGGTACAAAAAGTCGATAAAATACAAATTTTGGTCCAAAAATGTCGATAAAATACAAATTTTGGTCCAAAAATGTCGATAAAATACAAATTTTGGTCCAAAAATGTCGATAAAATGTCGATATTGGTCCCTAACTGCCAATAAAATGTTAATTTTTGTATTAAACTATCGATAAAATATCGGGTTTGGTACTAAAACATCGACAAAATATCGGGTTTGGTATTAAAACGTCGACAAAATATCGGCTTTGGTACTAAAATTTCAATTTGGTTAAAAAAATCTCAATTTGGTTACAAAAATCTCAACTTAGTTAATAAAATCTCAATTTAATTACTGAAATATCAATTAGTTTCTAAAATATCAATTAGTTTCTAAAATATCAATTTGGTTACTGGAATATAAATTTAGTTACTAAAATATACTTTTAGTTAGTTAAAAATACATTTTACTCCAATAATATCGATATTTTACCATCAAACCATCAATTTCATTGCCAACTTTTTTTAAAATTGATTTACGCGCCCGATGTTCCAAACTATTTCTTCCAGCAAATGTTTCAAATAACCCATTCATTGCACACCCGACGAAAGAATTCCTCGAACGCGTGCATATTTTTTCCAAACAAGCAAATCCTTTTGTTGTGACCTTTTGGCCGATTGCTTTTTTCCCCGCCCCGCTCCAATACGATCATCACAACTCCGCAAATTCCTGTTGCGGTGCTAAAACAGGCTTTGAGCGCGTAATCCCCGAATCGTACGAGCCAGTTTCCACGGTAACTACGACCTACAGATTATACCTCATTTAATTCGTGCGGTAATGAGTTAATGAGGTTACCATTAACCGTTCGATGACCACTCGACTTTAATAAACCCCGTAAATTCACCCAAACTTTAAATCTTCATATCCAACTTAATTCGCAAACATAAAAACAACTTCGCTGCGGTTTTCGCATGCACAAACGACCCGTGATGAAGCGGAGAGATTTGTTTATTCACTTTCCCTCGGCCTTTAAGCGTCCACCAAAACGCATTCAAATGACTCATTTCCCGGCTCCAAATTCCCCAACCGCTTGAATAATGGTCAATTCTACCACTAAACACATCATTTACCATAAATTTATTTAAAAATTAAAAAAAAAAAAAAAAAAAAATCAAAATTTATATATATATATTTTTTTACTTCGTCTTGGAATTCATGAAGTGCACGCGGTAAGAAGAGCGTGAAACAAGGGACTCGTACTTATCGATTCCCCGTATGAAAGAAATTCATCATCCCCAAAAACCTTGATTGCCAGTGACGCAATATAAAAAAAAATCGCGTCTTCATCACTCCTACAACTCCCTTTTGAGTCGCGGTCGCGACCGATGACCGGCCGAACTGCGAGTCCCTCGGCACGCATTCGACGCCGCCTGGTTCCGCGAGAAATAAATAAAGCAAAAAATTTCTTACCTGACAGACAAACGACGAGTAAAAGGAAAATGCGCGGCATGATGGAGGGACGGGGCCGCGAAGATGCGATGGGCGTCCGCCCCTGTCAAAAACACCCGTTGCAGACGCAGAGTGTACTCCGGGCGAGAGAAGGGAACGCAGAGCTCTCTGATCGGGTTACGGAGCTCGTGTTGAAGCGCCACACTCTCGTCGAACGACTGACTCGTGCTCGGCTTCGGCGCACCCGGGCATCGATCGATGGCACGTGAGCAGCGGCGCCTCTGTCGCCGACTCTAGGGGGCCACAAACTGTTACCGAAGGGGCATGCACCTGCGCTCGACCCTTTCTTCATTTCTTTACATCTGGGAAAAAAATTCAATCAAAGAAAAACGTCAGAAAATCAGCGTTCGCTAACAAGTGGTTTCCGTTTCCGTGGTGACGAGTTATAAAAATTAAATTGTTTCCTGGGTTTTTCACCGCGAATGAAACGTTTTCTCACCTGTTTTAAGACAAGGTGAGTTTGGAATTTGTTAGAAAATGTCTCTTCAGCACGGTCGATGATCAAACGATGGTTAAACGACTCTCAGCACGAACCACTTGCTCAAACTCTTCAAATTTCAACTTCAATCTGGAAAAGAGCAAACAAAATGTCAAAGTTTGGTTCAAGTAAAATCCGAATTTTTAAAAAATTAATGCATTATGTTTTTTTAAATATTTAAAATTGTGTAAATAGCTGAAGGTATATTGTTTCAAGTTTTAATCAATGCGTAGGAAAGTGTTGGGATTGATTTTTGAAATGTAAACTGTATTTTACGAGCTTCTAAACGCGTTTTAGTCGAACGAACAGACACAGTGGGCTTCACTGCAATGTTTGTCGTCTAAATTTCATATAATTGGATTTTTATTTTTTAATCAAAATTAGGCTTTTTTGTGGGGTTCATTAATTTTATATTCTCTTTTAATTATTTTAATCTGTTTTTTAATTTCCACGAAGTTTTACCTCTATCTTACCACAGTAAATAATTAATATCTAATAATTAAAATCTAATACGGATGTGATCAATTATTGTGCGTTGTTAAAAAAAAAAAAAAAATTAAAAATTAAAAATTAAATTAAAGACGACAAAAAATATTTTAAAAATTTTTTTAAAAATTCGAATTAAAACATCGTCATAAATAATAAAAATTTTAAAACCCACAAAAACTGCCAACTGTTGACTTATTGCAGCGACCAATTAAAACTCCGTGAAAAAAAAAATCCCAAACTCTTTCCTTTAAAAAAAAAATTATTTAAAAACTATAAATTTAAGTCTTAAAAAAAAAAAAAAAAAAAAAAAAAAAAAAAAAAAAAAAATTGTTTATTTTAATGACGACCATATCTGGAAATAACAAGGCAGCGAACTCAGTCTCCGGTTAATCCCAAAAGGAGCCGAGACACACTGGAGATGTGATTCCAGTTGATGCTATGGGTAGGGCCATAACTCTTTGCTGACAAGGAATTGCGAAACACACCATTGACTAGGACGTCCCCTGCCGAGATAACTCAACATTTTTACGACCCAGCTCGGATTAAGGCATCGACTTCCGTGCAAACTGCACCCAAACACAAGATCGAACAAAATCCGAACCAAGAAAAAATAAATTACAATTAAATTCCAAACCGAAAACTCAAATCGCTCGTGTAATGTTTGCGAGCTTAAAAAGCAGCACACAGACACACGGAAAATGATAATAAACACGGAATGATTAAGCGCGGAATTCAGTGTATTTTGCTCAGTTATTACTTACCGCGGATTCAAATACAGAAATTGAACAAGTGCAGAATTCAGTGTATTTTGCTCAGTTATTACTAACCGCGGATTCAAATACAGAAATTGAACAAGTGCGGAATTTTAAATGTGCAACATGAATGAGTGCGGAATGCGGAAAACAAAATTGAATAAACGCGGAATACCAAACTCGAACCGTGAATAAGCGCGGAATAAAGCGGAACAAACGTGTACTATAACATACGATTCATTTCAAGGACAAATAATATTTATAACAATTATTATAAGATTAATTATAATAAAAAAAAATAAGAAGACTAAGATTTTTTTGGGACTTTACATCTGCGTCGTTCATCATATTCGATTCTTCCGTGCATCGCGATGAAACTTGCTATATGCGAATGCATTAAGTTGGTTTTACTTGCTTTATCGATTGCACCGTGCAACAAGAAAAATTTACGCCCGAACAAGCAAAACAAATACACTCTCACTAACTGTGAGCACTTTAAGGGTTAAAAATTTATCGTTTACACGCAAAAAAGGTACAAACTTGCAGTTTCTAGAGTAAATTTAATACATTTTCAAAACAAAGTCAATGAAATTTCTTCATTTTTCCAAATTAATATTAAATTTACATCCAGCCCGTTGCAGTTGGCATCGTAGAATGTGATTTACCACGGAGCGAATGTGGAATGTCCAGTGAAGAATTTTTTCTTGGATTTGAATGACAGATGAAATTCCCAATAGAAGCAGACATCAAGTCCAGACAAATGGAGGCCTTTTATTTCGTGCCATCAAATTGAAATTTTGTTTCTTCTTTTCCATCCGAATGAGTTCCAAACAAGGCCGTTTAGTATATCGTGACATATCCATTTCTCGCCGTATATTACATTTACAACTTTCCGCCAGAGATGGACGCTTTTATCATTTACTGCAGTCGAGTTCGCCGACCTCCCTCTCGCGTGTCCATCAAGCGGCAATTGCGAACGCTCAAAATAGACGCCGCTGGGTGAAGTCTTGCGTTCACCCTTAACTGATTTGCCAGCGGAAATCGCCACTCTCAATTTACATGCGAGCACAACAGGGCAAAATGGAGCCTCGAGAAAAGAAATAATAATGACCACCATATAAATAACCCAAATTCTTTTCCAATATTTTTCTTTTACTCCTAAAATACTACTCATTCTCCAGACAGGTATTCCAGTGCCATCTGTTGAGAAAAAAAGTAGATTAACAGAAAAAAATGGCAGGTACAGTCCACAACAAAATGATAAGTGCATCACATTTTTCCATCATTTCCCTGGAATGAGTGCATGTAGATTGTTGAAATTTTAATCAAAAGTGTAAAATTTTAGTACAAACAAATACTGAAATGTTTGGAAATTGAGAAACTAACAAAAATATTAAAATTTGGATGCGGCAAAATGAAATATTGTGTACCGTATTTCTTCGATTAAAGGTCGCGGCTTATATTTGCAAATGCAATTTTTTGCCACGACCTATAATCGAGAGCGACTTTTATTCGAGGGCGACTTTAATTGAGAACGTCAAATTCCACATAACATTTCGTCGTGTAAACGTTCCCATTTATGTCATGACGACGTTTTGTTTGATTGTCGTCACTACGTAACGTTAGGTGTTGCGTCCTAATTACGTCCTCTAACATTAGAAAATCCACTTTTAGGCAGAAAACGTACAAGTTTAATTGCAAAATACAAATACAAATCGTTAATACTCCGTCTTGGTTTATCTTCTTCTGGTTTTTTCTTTTTGTCTGGTGTTATTTACAAGAGTTTAGGTAGACGAAGAATTCTTTGAGTCATGGGTTATCTTTAGTTTTACTTCGGTTGTAGTTATGGTGGATTTTGTTAGGCCCGGTCTTTCAGCCTTATATAAAGTTTTAAACTAACCTTGTTTTGTCAGCCAATCACAAGCCTGTCTTCAGAGCACGCAATTCCTGAGATACCCTAGAAGACAAATAAAGACCGGCTTGGACAGTCTTCAAATAACAATGGACTGTTAGCCAGCTTCACTTTCAACCTCTTTATTCTGCAAACATAATGAATTGGGTCGAAACCCATTGCACCGACCTTGCTAGGCCTGTGCGATTGTTTTCAATGTAACCATAAAAAAAAATATGGCTAACATATTGCGATATATCGCACAGCAAAAGCGATGAAACGCTGTATCATGTAGAAAAACCATTTATCAATCGCAATTTTGCAAAATTTGCAATTTTATTACAATGTATCGCAATTTTGCAAATTTTGCAATTTTATTACAACATATTGCAATTTTGCAAATTTTGCTATTTTATTACAATGTATCGCAATTTTGCAAATTTTGCAATTTTATTCCAATGTATCGCAATTTTGCAAATTTTGCAATTTTATTACAATGTATCGCAATTTTGCAAATTTTGCAATTTTATTACAATATATCGCAATTTTATTACAACATATTGCAATTTTGCAAATTTTGCTATTTTATTACAATATATCGCAATTTTGCAAATTTTGCAATTTTATTACAATATATCGCAAATTGCGACATTGAACCGGACACAAGATAATTCACTGAACCTATTATTTGTTCATATAATGTATTGTCTGTTGCGATATGCAAATGCAATATTATAATTTTAATATTGCAATGCGATAAAACCTTATTGCCCAATGGTAATCGTCTAAACAAAAATATCAGAAAAAATATGCTCTACAAGTGTGCAACATTGCTTAAATGCATCACTATTCACTGGTACACCAAAACCTGCGATTGTGAGTTCGGTGCCTCACTGCGACCATTTCCTTCGTGCTTTTATAATCGATGACATTTTGATGGCGGCCATAGCTGTTAATAGTGCCATAAGGTGCAATAAAAAATCGTCAATATCTTAATTTTCATTGCGTCATAAATTATAAATTTGATTCCAATCGCAAATTCCCCATTTTACCACATCTTTTCCTTCAATGTTCGCATATTAAACTTCTTTAAAAATATTAATAAAGGAACCCCGTTTTACATTTTACTCTCATTTTTCCCCCCTCTTCTCCTTTCCTCCAATGTAGCGAGTAGATTTTAAAATTACAAATCCTAGGCAAATTTTTTTTCTTTCAAAACCAAACAATAAGAGAAGATTGCAGTCTTTATTAGCACGTGCAGTCGAAAGAAAAGCATAAATTAAACAAGAGAAGAATATATTTGCATATTCATCATCTTCTTCCCAAACTTAGTTACCTCATATTCAAACAAATAAAAACTTCAAAAATTCATAACATCAACAGCATCAAAAGGCAGATTTAATTGGGGCCCGTTTCGGGGCCCTAAAAATTTTTTTTTTTTTGAAAATTTTTTTTTTTGAGATTTGGAGGCCCCGCAGACTTCCATTTTGGTACTCTGGTGTTCGTTACATGCAATTGTTTACACTTGCTACATGTATCATTTACCGAATGCAAACACAACATGCGAGTTTGGAAAGGTTTTCAATAGATTGCATAATTAATTTCCATCAAAAGTAAACAAACCACTAACATCAATAATAATATCAATCCAACTCAAACACAAACCCCTTCGTTCAGATATCATAGCACACACATCCTACGCATATGTTATATACATTAAATAAGTCCAAACGTTACAACTGCAAAATTTTCACTCATGAGAAATGAATGACAAGGATTTCCCATTCAAATCCGGGCACCATCCACTGTCTTGTTTCAAAGCGCCTCGTTTTCCGGTTTCACCTCATTCAGTTTCATCTCGGAATCAATGCAATTTCCTGTTCTGACATCCTATTAACTCTATTTTGGTTGACAGCCATCGTCGAAGGCGATAATTCGAGTTAAACTCAATAAAGACAATACACACAACACTTCCACAAAGAAAAAAATCAAAAATTCACAAAATCCAATTAAATAATGCAAACTTCCAAAAACGAGCGAATAAACCTAACGTCCAATCCAGTAGTCTGTAACTTATTCAAAATGCCAAATTGTGATTGCGGTTATGGTCAACACAGTTCCCAAATGGCACGCGTGTGTACAACTCCACCATGCCAGGAGGAGTTACCGGTTTCCGAAAGTCACCCTCAAGAACCAATGAGAAAAGTGCAAAATTAGACTATCAGTCTAGCTAGGACCACCACAAGACAAGGTCTTGGTCTTTTTCTATTCTAGTTCACCATGACGACGCTACGGCATTGCCGTTAAGCCATTTCCAGTACCGTGAGTGAAACATAGAATGCATCTTTAACCCAAACAAACTATGGCATCTTGGTTGTAAGTGTCTGTGAATTCTTGGTGTTTGTTCATCTCTTCGACAAGTCATAAAAAGTGGTCATCTCTTCGGCAAGTCATAAAAAGTGGTCATCTTTTCGACAGTCATCTCTTCGACAGTACATCTTTACAACAAACTGTCTAAGAGATGAACGTCGAAGACACGTCTTGTCGAAAAGAACGTCGAAGACATGAACCAATAAAGGCATAATAAAGGACACAACTTTATCGCAGTATCAGTATTCATTGTAAGCACTGCAGAGTAACAACTAACCGAATCCCCCAAGCTCAAAAACGATGGAAGCCAATATAATCACATTGCTTATAATTACAGCTTGAAATGAGCTATTGTAATTGTTTGCCCTCAATTATTTTTATTCTGAAGTTGTCATTTTTGAATTTGTTTTAAATATTTGCGTTTATCTTTTAACATTCATCTCTTCGACAACCCGTCTCTTCGACAACCCATCTCTTCAACAACCCGTCTCTTCAACAATCCGTCTCTTCAACAATCATCTCTTTGACAACCCATCTCTTCGACAACCCATCTCTTTCCACAACCTGTCTCTTCGACAACCTGTCTCTTCGACAACCTGTCTCTTCGACAACCTGTCTCTTCGACAATCATCTCTTCAACAATCATCTCTTCGACAGAGGTGATTGTTGAAGACATGATTGTCGAAGATGTGGGGTCAAAGTGATGAACATGGTCCAAATTCTCAGTATACAACATATGATTTGTAAGACCAAGTAAGACTGATTATATTTCATATGATACAAGTATATGTTGTCGCTAAGGACTAGCAGTAGCCAATCCCCTCATGTTGCCCATTATTAGTGGCATCCCCTGGCAATAACGGTATCAAAAAAAGTTTCCGAAGGTCACACTATGCAATGAAAAAAGACATGAGACACTGACCCCTAGACAAATTGAATAAAAGACCATACAGTCTGTGTCATTTTCTGTACACGTGTTGTGCATCCGGCGCTATCTGAACGACCCTAAGTCCGGATGGTATCCGTCCACTCCCCCAGAAGTTTAAAATGCAATTTCGGCCACGTGGAATGCGTTCCAAAAACAGACCTAGTCTTAGAAAAGCCACCAGTCTTAAGACTGACCAAACAATAAAACAAATTGAGTTTAGATCACATCTTTTTACTCGTACAAACCATTGCATATTATTTGCCATGAACCTCAGACACATTTTAGTCATTTAATCCCACAAAGTCCCTCGCAAATCAGCTCAACATTTCGAATTATCTGCAGTCCGCTCTTTCAATGCCAAAAAGGACATTCGGACAACTTGATGGGTTTGGAGATGCGACATTGATCCGTTATCGATTTGAACCTCTTCAAAACCGAAATGTCCAACAAGAAGAGACGAGAAATGGATAAAAGGGTGAGTTTTCGAGTAATCAAGCGTGACATTTCAAGTTTCTCCTATTTTCCTTCCCCTTTGCTGCTTTTCATGGCAAATGGTAGGGAAAGTAAACACAAAATTCTCCCATAGAAATGCCTGGTTAAATACGTTTAAAAATTCCATGAAATATAAAAAGAAAAAGAAAAAATATATTTTTGGCTTAAAAGTGTTTTTTTTTCTTCTATTTTTTTTCTTTTATTTTTTGCTCAGATTTGCCGCATTTCACATCGCATCGTTTGTTTTTCAATTAATTTTCTCTTTAAACTCAATTCACCACCGATTTTTCCCCGTTTATCGACCCGTGGAACGTGATATAAGCTTAAAACAATTACAAAAAAAAAAAAAAAAAAACCAGTAAAAAATGTGTAATTTAATTTCAATTCTCAGTAAATATCACAAAACTTAAATATTTACACAAACTGAGGGGGAGAAGGGAAGTTCAAAACACTTGTTTACAATTCATAATTGATTAGACAACAAAATTTTCTGCTTCAAACTGAAAAATAAATTCAAAGCAAAATAATAAAATATACAAAAAAATCCTTGAAGACTCTTTTAATACCTTCAATAACTTATGGAACAAGACGTTTAAAGCGAAATCATTGGTAATCGCATTACTCGCAAAATAAATTGAATTTTTGCCATCTGTCGTTAAAACCCGACATCGCCAAAGCTTAAAAAAGCCGTAGCAGAGTAGAAATGAAAAAGTATGCCCTGGCCATTTTTTATTTCCTCAACCGATTCAAAATAAATATAATTATAGATTCCCGTAAAAAAAAAAAAAAAAAAAATCAAATTTATTAAAGATTTCGCTTTTGTTGATTGTTCCAAGCTTTCCCTTGCTAAAAATTTCAATTAAAACAACAACAATAACAGATGTTTGTATTTATACGATTTTTGGTATTTCTATTAACCAGCAAAAACAGAAGACAAAGAAATGCTGAACATCAAGAGGTCTTATTAAATGTATTTTTTTGTAATTTTGTGATTTTTTATTATGGTAATCACAAAATTAATCATTTTTGATGCTCTCTAATTCATGATTTTGCATTTGTGCGATTTCAAGATTCTGAAAATTGTCACATGACCCAACCACAATATCATTGCCAATAGCACTACTCCCATTTTATAAAGAAAATTCACTCTTATGTTACAACATCCCAAATGCAATCATGTAATCATGCTCCCTCGGAGTGATAGAAAACAAATAATAATAATAATAAAATGTGATACAGGAAAATCTGTTTACAAACAACAACATTCTCACACTTATAAGTTTTGGGGAATCCTCAAGAGTTGTTTCGTGGATTGTCTAACTATTTATTCACAAATGATTCGGCATTTTCTAAATTATACGAGATAACCACTTATGCCCCGTTCGCACTTGAACAACTTATGTAGATAAGTACCCAACTTTTAAAAACTCTTGCGTTCACACTTGCTCTATTTTCTACAACTCAGAACAAAATGGCAACACTTCTACAACTTCAAGTTGTAGAAGTGGCTTCTATAACTCTGGGTCACAAGTCTATGTCACGCCCCTAACTAGTCATGTGACAAATTTTAAACTAGCGCCACTGGTGGATGACTTGAAGAATAATGGATGCCAGATTGCATGCATCAACTCTAAATCCATTTCGTTCAATATCAAAAAAG
>JAQFXT010002301.1:0-12713 GCA_034683725.1 Strigamia crassipes
TTAGATTATTTCCAAATAATAAACTCGTTCAAACTGCGCAGGTTACAAACTCAAGAAAAAATAATTCTCCCCAGATTAATGTAAATTTAAAAAGTAAAGATTATTGCAAATGGCGTCTGATTTGATGATCTACACGCGACATTTTTCAAACTATAGCTTGTTAGATTGAATTATCGAGACGAATCGATGTACAGAACTTTAAAGTTTGATAACGAAAATGTAAATCGAATTATTTTACTATGTTAATTCGGACCATCGAGTTAATTCTGCTTTGATTAAATAAAAAAATAATTTAAGATTTTACGTTTTGCGTTATAATCTTACATTTTTATTATTAAATTATAATACGAATAAAAATGTGTTGCACGAAATCTCTTATTGCGTTTATCTGTTTGAATAATTTATTTGGATGTTAGATTTTGTCATTTTTATCTCATTTTAAAAATCAAATTTATCAAATTGCTTCGTTTTCATGTCGGATTTGTTTTGATAAAATTACAAATTTTTTAATTTTTTTTTCTATGTTTATTTTATTATAATTGATTAAGTTAACATCGGGCTGGTTTTTCTTTTCCTTTCAAATAATCTCGTTATTTCCAGAAGTTAAATAAATAACATTGATCGGAGCGAACGACAAGAAATAATAAACAAATAAAAAAGATCTCAGAAAAATAAATCAAATAACTGATTTATAATGGCAACAAGGGGCAAACAATAAAATAAATGAGTAAAATAAATCAAACGACTGATTTATTCCGTCATTGCGCACATAAATTTGTGAAACGCGAAAAATGATCAAATTAATCGCCATTTACCATGATTTGGGTGGAATGGAGTGAACCATTTGCAGCCTGCCACGAATTTGTTCTTTTTTATCGCACATACTTTATCAGCTCTGACCAGAGCCCTGCAGCAACGCGGATCTTATAGATGGGGCAGAGGGGTAGTGAATGATAGCAGAAGAGAAGACCCGACGTCCATTATTGATGATGCGGGACGAGACTCTTCACCTGGAGCTCTTTTTCGTACAATGTCAGGTAACGAGGGGGAAGTTGAAATAAAATAAAAGAAAGGAGCGGGGCTGCCAACCATTTGTGGAACGACCTAGCGCGACTTGGGCAGGGAATAAAAACGCTCCTTCGAGCCAATTGCGATAATCGAACACAAATTTGTACGCTCGACCTTAGTACTTTTTCTTTTATTTAATGTTTTGCTTAATTCGGGGATGCACAGACTGTTCAGGGATGCGCTGTCGTGCCAGACTATTAGAAAACATTTGTTAAATCAATGCGATGTCACGCATCAAATTATTGTAAAATTCTACGATGACACTTCAGTATGAGCGCCACCTGACGCAACCCGTTGATACCGTAATAAAACTGTAACGGAACCACTTCTGTTTTACGCTAACCGTAATAGGTTGGCCCTTTATTTCGGACTGTGCGATCTAGCGCGAAAATGGAGAACCGCGACTCGGATTTACCACGACCTCTATCTACCGCGACCCCTATCTAACGCGAATTTGTATTTTGACATGTTTTTCATCTTAATTATTTCTAATAAGGGGGGAGGATGCCCCCTCCCCCTGGACTTTATCTTACTAGTTTTTTTTAATGTATTGGGCACTTAAAACTGTTTTCTAGAGGTTGGGGAGTCGCGGTAAATCGAAACTTTTCTGAATTGGCTATATGGGTCTCCAGGATCCTCAAAAAAAGTCATCATGTATACTGCTAATAAAAAATAATACGTGATAGATAACGTTCATGTTTTTTTTTTGTTTTTTTTTTGGTAGTCCGTCTGTAAGTCACAGTGAATCCATGTAGTTTTTGGTCTTAACAAGTCTGTGCATCCCTGGTGTAATTAAATGCGAGAGGTTTGTTCTCCTGAAATTCCACTTTCAATGTTTGGCATTTTAGAATTCCCGAGTGATCCGACGACCTTCAGGTAAATGACTCGCAATTTCCGGAAGAATGTTTCAGTCGAAGATGTAGTAGAATCTGATTTCTTTGGAGATACTCATCAACGTGTGGAATAGGTTTTAAGTGAAACTTTAAAGAGATTGAAAAATGGCAATAAATTTTTTTTTTTTTTTAAATCTGGTCAGAAATTGTTTTCAAAGTGGTTTTTATTTTGATTCATAAGTACCAAATAGCAAATTGAATGAATGGAGAAGTGGAAATTTGCTTTAAATGTGGAAACATGCGCCGGCGCTGCTTTAATGGCTGACCAAATTGTCCCGATTTGTTGGATCGTTTAGACGTAATGGGGGAATATTTTTTTATATATATATATATATATATATATATACACCATTTTGCGACGGTTCAATTCAAGTTGAAGACGCACTGTATTCGACAAAAAACTCGGTTTGTTTTTAAATTTTAAAATTTATTTTTTTGGATTTCAAACTTTTGCTAAGCGATGCAGTTTCGACTTGCGTGTTGTGAAGGCGAAATTTTAGTTTAACTTATTTATTGTGTTCCTGCTCGCTTTAGAATTTATTTCTTTTCCGTTTTATGGAATTAAATTTTTATGATGCAAAAGAAGAAGTAAAAAAAAAAAAAAAATTTTAAATAATAAAAAAAAAAAAAAAAAAAAAAACAATAAAATATTCAAAGTCTATTTTTCCAAAAGTCAAATTGTAATGAGAATTGATCTGTATGACTAAGCTCTTTCTTTTATTCTTTGATGCGGTTAAATGATAAGAAATCGATAAGTTAAAATCGATTTTTGCTTTGGCCCGCTTAAAATTTTGTGCTCGCGTTTGATCTGAGTGGCGGCTATTTTTGCGAGTCCGCTGAGAGAAGTGTTCCAATCAAATCAATCTTGAAAAGGCTGATTCCGGGAAGGAAAAATCGATCGCGTGTATAATGGAAATGTGAAGTTGGAGGCCGATGGAGAAAATGGATAAGAACAATAACAAGTGGGCAGGGACGTAATATTATACGCACCTTCAAATAAATTGCTATTGATGTCTTCCTTGATGAAATTCCACGTGCAGTGTCGTTGATTTACACAGATCAAAGTCGTTTTTTAACAAAAAAAAAAAATTTTTGTTTTTAAATTGCATTTTTTTATTTTTTTTATTTTCTTTATTTTTTATTGAAAAATACTTATTTCATGCACGGTACAGATATTTCACCGAATCAGGTGTGTGGCAAATGGCTTGCACTCGGCCGGCTAAAGGGAGGTTTATCTCGACGCTTGAGCGGCTGAACCGAAATCTATTTTTCCTGCATAGCGTCGAGTTCGAATTCCTCAACAAATATTCCGATTTGACGGTAATTGGCAATTTCCAATTTGATGAAACGTCGAGATTGATTTTTTTTATTTATTTTATTTCTTTTTTTTTTCATTTTTGGCCCAAAGCTTTGTTTAATATTTGTTGTTTCGAACAATTCAATTTCGTGGCATTTTTGTAATCAGTGGAAATTTTGGTTGGGGTTTGTGTGCGTGTTTGAAAAATTAGGCGCGTCGAGAGTGATTGGGTTAATTCGCAGTGTAAACAATTGCGTTATTGATTAGCAGGTGGCATAGGCGTCTGCTCGTCCCTGTTCGTTCCCCCTGTAGCTTTTCTGTGGTTCTTTGCCCCCCTTTCTTTGTGTCGCCGACCCTGAACTTGGGCTGATTAAACGAAGGCGGTTGCGCCCTCCCTCGAACACCTAACACCAAACCACTCAACTTAATGAGATGAAAGAACAAGACGAATAACTAATTATAAATGTTGGATATATATTTTATTCGCTTCCGTGTTATTTATGCGTTGTGTGCCGGATCGTTTGTTCTTCAAATTTCAGTCGAAACATGTGAAATCCAACCAGATTTAATTAGTTTTGATAATTGTATTCGTTTTATGTGTTTGTGTTTTAGTTATAAGAGTCGTTTTGAGGTGTTTACCAAGAAGTGTCCGTTTTTTTTATTTGTTGCTGACCGGAAGTGGACCCCCGAAATTATCGTATACGCAAATTCGCGCGTTTTTAATCGAATTTAACTAAAGTAATCATTTTTAAATTGCTGCAAGTAACTGTCGCAGCTTTGCTGGATTATTTGCAATCCGTAAAATGTTGAAAGTTTATAGATTTTTTTCTTCTTCTTTTTTCTTTGGAGTTTTTTTTAAATTTCAGTCAAGTCACCACTCGTTTCTTTCCATGAATTCAAAAGTTATTCCGAAAGAAGGAATCAGTTGGTTTGAGTTTTCTTGCTTTGTAATGCACGATGTGGTGTGTGAAAAGGGAGTCACGTGACGTTGTCAGAATTGGCAGTTTGATTATAAATTCTGCAAACGATGGGAAGTAAAAAAAAAAAAATGAAAAAAAAATTTTTTTTTTTTTTTTTGAGTTGAAAAGAGACAAAAATAAATTGAAATTTAATTATTTGTTTGCTTGAATTCCTGGAAATAATCAACAAAAAGATGACAAAACACACGTTAAATATTGATGGTATTTATCGTGGCCTTTTGTCTGGACGAAAAGCCGCTTCCTTACGCAGCTTCGCAGAAAACTCCGCCTGCAGACAGGGAGGCTTCTCTGCACGCACGAGGTGATGGGCGCTCGATTTGAAATTCTCGTCGCAACTCGATGGAACCTACAAAACCGTCTTTTGACATGTCCTTTTTTTGTATTTTTTATTCAAGTCTCATCGGTTCTTGTCAATCAATATATATATTATATATATATATATATATGTATATATAAATAAAATTATTTTATTCAGCGCGACAATGATTGAAAGGCGACGTAGTTTGCCAGAGCTTCGAGCTACCTATACATAATGAATTTCTCGAAAAATTAATGGTCTATCGTTCTCCTTCCAGCTCTATTGGATATTTGTAATTTTGTCGAGTAATTGACATGCCACGTCGGGTATTTTTATTTTGGGTCCCTTCGATCGATATTATCGATTCAAATTTCGACAATCTATTTTTATTCACTCGAGTTTTATAGTGCCATCTGGTAGGAATTTGTGCAACATTTTAATGAGAAAAAAACCAAAAAAAAATTTGTGGTTCCAATTGACTTTTTTTAAAAAAAAAATTTTAATCATTTTAATGTTCCGTTTTATCTTAAATTTTTTTTTTTTTTAAGTGATTGATTGGTTTTTTTCCATTTGTTGGTTTCTTACACACGCTAAGGAATGATGTTTGGACAGATTCCTGACGGTGCGAATCTTCGATCGTGATTGATCAACTCGTGAAACGATTTATTTTTGGAAAAGTTTCGCACGCTTTTAGTTGGAGCGAGTCCAGTCGGTTCTTTGTGGAAAAGTGGAAAGGCTGCGAGAGAAGGTAGAGAGAAAAAAGGTATTCTCTTGAAATATTAGGAACACATGTTGCGGTCGCATTCAAGTTGTAGAATTTATTGCGAGTCTGGTTTTTAATGAAAAAGTTCCGCATCACTGAACGATTGTAAATCGAAACGAATGGATCCGAGGTCTCGGAAGGGTCGTGATCAAAGGGCCAAGGAACTGTCACAAAGCGACTTTTTCTCTTTAAACTAAGGATGACTTATGGAACGTAGAAATAATACACTAAATCCAGTGTCACGTTAACCGGAACCACTCGCAATTCCTTTTTATCACGGACTAATGTGACTTTTCAACAATTCGAGATCGTTTTGAACTCATGTTCAGTTTGACTCAATTCGTCGTGTTTTTTGAGTTGGGTTTGAGTCGTTGGTGAAGTCATGTCAAATATGGAAATTGAACGTCGGTTTCTCGGGCCCCAGACCGAGGCCCCGCGCTCAGAGAGGTTCCACACTTTCACATTTCTTAAAAAATTTATAATGTAATTTTTTTGGGGCCCCACTAATAGCACTTTCCGTGGTTAAAGGGGCCCCACGTTTTCAAATGTCTAAGAATAGTTGATATAATTTTTGGGACCCCGCTAAGGGGCCTCCCGCATATTCACATTTTAAAAAAAATTTATAATGTAATTTTTTGGGGCCCCACTAATAGCACTTTCCGTGGTTAAAGGGGCCCAACGCTTTCAAATTTCTAAGAAAAGTTGATATAATTTTTTTGGGGCCCCGCTAAGGGGCCTCCCGCATATTCACATTTTAATGGAAATTTGATAATATAATTTTTAAGACCCAGACTCAGAGGGGCCCCGCACTTTCAAATTTCTAAGAAACTTTGATATACATTTTTAAGGCCCACACTCAGAAGGGCCCCGCACTTTCAAATTTCTAAGAAACTTTGATATATTTTTTTGGGCCCACTGTAACTACTTTACGCGCTCAGAGGGACCCTGCACTTTTAAATTTCTAAAAAAAAAAATTTGGTGTTATTGTTTGGGGCCCCTAATAACTTTATTCCAAGGCCCTGCAAAACCTTCAGCGGGCCCTAGGAAAGGGTGAAAAATGTTATTATTTTGTAAAGAGGTTAAGTGGATTCGAAGTAGCTGCAAATGAATGTGGAAAGAAAATTGGAAAATGGTGGCAGGGGATAAAATAGAAGAAATAAAACGGAGGTGTTTGAAAGATGGGGAAATGAGATTTTTTTTCTGGTTTAAATGAGTGGATTTTGATGAGTGTAAACATGTTTTATTTCTGGAGTGATCAGTGGAGCGATTTGTCAGGAGTGAATGACGGGTGAGGAAAAGAATTAGTTAGAAAGCAGTAAAGTGGAAAGCCTCGAAACTTTATATAATACAGTTGTGTTTCAATCGGAAAGGAATCTTAGGTTACTCGTCATCTGCCACATAAGTGAAATCCGTTGTCAGACCTGATCTTTCGGAAGAAACGGCTCAACCACGGAATTGAATCAGAGTCGATGACAGTTGATAAAATTTTAAAAAAAAAGCACAAAAAAAAAAGTGGAATTTTATATGCGGATTTTAAAATTAAATTTTAAATAAGAAGAATTTTTTTTTTTTTTTTTATAAATTACCGTAAATAATCTGGTTTTACGCGGGCCGTTATTAGACTGTGCGGGAAAAGCTAAAATTTGTCAGTAGTGTGCTAACATTCATCTTCACAATTCTTTGGTTATTTAAATTGGAATTATTCCAATATTTGTGTAAATTAATAATATTTGTCGGTTTAATCAATAATATCATATTTCTTCAATTTTTTTGAGTATGTTTTTGAGTATTTTCCCGCACTTACGTGTAAAGGGAAAATACTCAAAAAGTATTTGCGAATATTATCAACTAAACCAATAAATATTATAATGTGTTTTGGAGTCTTCATGTTAATGCAAATGTACGAGTTTGCATAAAGTCAACAATTGTGGTGAGTTGGTTAAAACAACAAGCGATTTATTCATTATAGGGGGCGCTGACGGTAGTGGTCAGCGTCATGGAATCTCAATACAAGCTATTGAGCAATGTGGGGGAAACACCCCAGCAACAATAAAAAACATGGTATGATTATTAAGACATCCCTCGAGGGTTACTTGTTTAAACATAATGAAACATTATGGTGGAAATCCGTTAAAGTCTGTTGGTTTTCTCACGCGTTTTGGATGTGTTTTGTGACGATGATTGGCAGGAACGATTGGTTGCGGCACTGCCGGAACAATTGGAGGTGTAGCCGGACGAAGAAGTGGTGTGACCGGGCAAATGATGGGAGGAACTGGAGGCGTCGGAGCAGCTGGCGGTGCATCATCGAAAGTCGTCAAAAGTTCACCCAAAGTTGCGCAGATGTATCACATTTGTCTTTCCGGTTACTGCTGAATCGTCTATATACGGCTGGGTATTGCCGATTCTAGCAGTTAGTTGGTCCATGGTCTTCCAGAACGAGGCTGGTGCCGACGAGATTCCGTAAAACAACCGGTTAACCCGGAACAGACCTAGACGAGTGCTGATTGTGCAGGTCTGTTGACTTTCGTCATCCAGCTCCAGCTGATTGTAAGCAAAATTCATATCGAGGATTGAATATGATTTGCCATCGGCGAGCTTCGCTGCAACGTCTGAAAACAGCGGCAATAGATATGAGTTTGGGTATTTTATGTATTTCGAGCTCTGGTTTTAATACATGGTTGATTGGCATTTGAGATTCAAGCTGAACTACATACGTCGGCAGCGCCCCTCTGGTGAGAGCAGTTGTCATTAATCGCTTTTGAGCGGTGGTCGACAGACCATCCCATTCCATCGACTCTGGTTTAGGGCTGCCATTTTGATGATACAACAATTTGATTCTTGTTCTGGATCAAGATCTTACCATGAACCAAGGATAACATGGACACGTTTTCATGTGTTCAGACCGTTATGCCACCGGTGGCGCCACATGCAAGTTGCTTTGCGTTCTGGGAGGCCTTACCGTAGCAAGTTTTTAATCTGAAATTTGATGACTTAGACCAAAAATAAATCCCGTAGACCAAAGACGAATATTTTTAAACCAAAAACGAATATTTTAGACCAAAAACAAATACTTTTAGGCTGTAACAGTTTATTTGTTGTTACTGAGGAAAACCCACAATGCAATGGTGTGACACATGTGACTGCCTTCAGCGAATCCATAGGAAATAACACAAGGAGACGTGTCCATGTTATCCTTGGTTTATGATCTTAACAATCGATTGTGATTGGTTTATTTTTACTTCTACTTAAATGAAGCGTAAACATCACTCGCGTTACCTTACTTTTACTCTTAGGGAAAATTCCACTTTGCCTATACTGCGCCTGCGTACAACCAGAAGATTTATGGTATTTAACTTATTCATTAGAATGTGTCGTCATGTCGCGATTGGATTGATTGAAGTGGCCGATACTTGGCTTTGTTATGTGTTTTGTTGCGTTTTTGCTCGGTTCATTTATTAAGTTGTCAGGTTGTTTAGTCACCCCGGCCACCTCGTGCAGCAGTTTATCTTTTCAGATGTCTTGCCTGTTTACGAGTTTGTGATTGCCACTGAGTTAATTGCGCCACACGTCTTGCTTCAATTAGCGAGAAATGTTTTAAGCAAATGAATGGAATGAATGAATGAAAAATTCCCCTCTCCCATTTTGCTCCAATCGGCTTCTCCCACTTGGTAATGCAGCAAAGGAAGTTCATTTCTTTCATCAGCCCCTTGTGGCTTTCAACGATGTCATAAATTATGTAAATCGTGCATTGTTTTGCGCTTTGACTTTTTTTTCTTTCCTTTTCAAGTTGGTCGATTTTTTTTGTTAATTTGCTTTTGGTGCAATTTCGGGTACGTAAAGAGGGGTTTTTATTAGTTTTTTTTGTATTTTTTTTTTTTTTTTTTGGTGTTTTGAGTTTCAACTGGCAACATCTGCGCTTAGGAAAAGAGATAAATAAATAATTCGCAAATTAGCACACTTTTGGCGTTTATTATAGCGGTGACATTAAAACGACGAATTGTACGTCGAGGTGTTATATTACGGTTATAATTATGCAAAATTATGTATATAGAAATGTGATTTTAATTGGCTCGTTGTTTGCGTGAGTTTCTTGCAAAACGATTACACTTAAACGCGTTCAATAAAGAATTAACACGAGTTAAATCTCGTTAAAAAAAAAAATTACAAATTTTTATTTTATTTTATATTTTTATTTTATATTTTTATTTAATTTATTTTTAGGTGGCATCTTTCTAATTCTTCCATGGATTCGATCGGTCGGCGGCGCGGGCGTGAGATGGCGCGAATCCGCCGTCAACGTAGTCAGGAATGGCGGGATCGTGACTACAGCAGTTCCGACAACGAAGATCACAGTCGCGAATACGACCCTCACCGATACGTCGACGAGAGAATCCTTCGATATGAAAACGATGTGAAAGCGGGCCTCGATGTGCGCGAATATCTCCAGCCTCAAGGTACGTGTATCGTCATCCTGAGAGTCCCTCGAGTTCAGCGAACATTTTTCGTCGTTTACCATCATGGGCATTGATCATTTAGTTGATTTTACTGCGATTTCTTTTTTCTTTATTTTTTTTTTTTTTTTTTTTTTTTTTTTTTTTTTAAAAAAAAGGTTTTTACTGTTTCTTGAGAAGGATAAATGTCTTGAGCGGGATAAAGTTGGAACTTAGAGACACGTTTTACTACTGGATATTTCTTTTAAAGGCGTGCAAACTGTACATAAAAGATTGCTTTCAAAGTGCTCAGAGTATACATGATTTAAAGGGAAGAACGAATCTCCAGGGTTGATTTTAGTTGTGTACGAAAGGGATTAAGTGTGAGCTGAGCGGGGGAAAAAATGGACCGGCAGGATAAATGGGTTTGTCAAGTTGTGTTTGTTAGTAAATGTTTGTCCTTTGTTCGAATAAAATGATTTTTTCGGGTAAGAAAAAATGAGAATTTTGGTGGAAAAGTCTTAAATCTGAGCCGTTTGCGCGTCGGTAAACATGTTGTGATTTAAGACGCAGAAGTTTGGATTTCTTTTCTCTCATTTTCAACAATAATGGCAACAGCTTGGACGAGTTGTGGATTTTTATTTTTTTTATTTTTTTATTTTTATTTTTTTTTGGAATTTTCTTTTGGAGAAATGTTGGGAGTTTGTTGGATAGTTATTTATGTGACCACAGATTCAACATTTTGATGAATATTTTATGGGTAGTCAGAAAGGTCCTATTTATTCGCTTTTAAAAAAGAAATAAAAGTAGATTAAGATTTTGAAATTCAGTAGTAAAAGTTAAATGTGTTCAAGCTGGTGACCAATAGAGCCAACCTTCTTGTCGTAGAACAGTGGTGTGGATGTAAGAGAGCGCCACCTTTGGTCCCGGGTGTGAATTATAGGTGAAATGTTAATATTTATTTATTTATTTATTTATTTATTTATGTATTTATTCTTGGTGCACTCCAAAGGTGCAATAAAAGATGGAGAGTTGAAATATCTGAAAGATCCGAATTGTGGCCTGGTCTGTGTAGTGCACCGTGTCCATTTAAGCGCCCGGTGGTCATACACTTAATGTATTCATGTCGTCAATATCAAATGTTGGCATAAAAAGTAGTTTTGGGCTTCAAATTTCAGTTTTGGGTTTCAAATTTCAGTTTTCGGCTTCAAATTTCAGTTTTGGGCTTCAAATTTCAGTTTTGGGTTTCAAATTCCAGTTTTGGATCTCAAATTTCAGTTTTGGGTCTATAATTTCAGTTTTGGGCTTCAAATTTTAATTTTGGGCTTCAAATTTTGGTTTTAGGCCTCAAATTTTGGTTTTGGGCCTCAAATTTCAGTTTTGGGCCTCAAATTTCAGTTTTGGGCTTCAAATTTCAGTTTTGGCCTTCAAATTTCAGTTTTGGGTTTCAAATGTCTGTTTTGGGCTTATAATTTCAGTTTTGAGTCTACAATTCCAGTTTTGGGCCTAAAATACCAGTTTTGAGCCTAAAATACTAGTTTTGGGCCTAAAATACCAGTTTTGGGCCTAAAATACCAGTTTTGGGCTTAAAATACCAGTTTTGGGCCTAAAATACCAGTTTTGGGCCTAAAATACCAGTTTTGGGCCTAAAATACCAGTTTTGGGCCTAAAATACCAGTTTTTGGCCTGAAATACCAGTTTTGGGCCTAAAATACCAGTTTTGGGCCTAAAATACCAGTTTTGGGCCTAAAATACCAGTTTTAAGCCTAAAATATCAGTTTTGGGCCTAAATTACCAGTTTTGGATCTAAAATATCAGTTTTGGGCTTAAATGTCCGATTTTGGGCCTAAAATTTAAGCTTTAGGCTTAAAATCCCATAAAAAAATTGGTTTATTTTTAACTAATTTAATTATACGCCTGGCTCAAATAATTGTTTGTGGGTTGCTTTCAAAAATGATTAAATACCGGGCGGTTATTCGGTGCTTTACTGTATGTAACATTTGGATGTTGTGCTGAGAAGGTTACTTGATCCGTGGTGGTCTGGTGGAACTAGGTCATTTCAACGCTTGCAATCTTTTTTCGGTTTAATCTCTTGATATGTTGAATCAAGTGGGAATTAAAATGCTCTACAGGAAATGGATGATCTTGATACGGATGTTGCATTTAGCATGTGTGATTTACTGTACATGTGGCGTTGATATATGCCTGTAATTCATCACTACTCATGAATCTGAAGGCTGGAGACTTAGATGAACCTCGAGAATTGCTAAGTCACTGAATACATCGAAACTTTTAAGGCATTTTAGCACAAAAAGTTTAAATGTGCCAAAAGCAGCTCAGAGAAGCCTCCTTTTCTTGTCACATCTTTCGGGCTAACTCGAAGGTTCAGATGATGAAAATTTAAAGTCACGTTTTTTAAAATTAAATTTAAACTTTTTTAAAAAGTTAATTGAGGGCCAAACGAGAGTTGAAGCTTTTGATCAAATTATAAAATTGGTTTAGTATCTGGGGGAAAAAAAAATGAATTGACATTTGCTCACTTTTCGATCTTTTTTATGAGTGTTTCACGTTTTCCTACCTCCAAAACGGTCGTGAACTCTACTAATTATTAGTAATAAAACAGGATTTTGATGAGTGCAATTGTTGCATAATTGAGTATTAAATCTGAATTGTATTAGTGCAGTTTACGCAGTTTGCACCATGTACTTTTACGTTATAAAAATCCCCGTTATGCCTATAACTATAGTGGAAATTTCATAAGTCTAACGGAGCTTACAGTATATCGAAAAATAGCGTAGCCAATCCGGTAATTTTCCACTATTTACGTCACTGTGACGTCACTGACCAAACATTGCGATTTGCAATGATCTCGTTTGCCGCCATTTTGAATTCTCCACTTCATTCGCTAGAGGAGCACGTGTTACTGTTTATCTCATTGTTTTCCTTTGGAAATCATTTCAATTCGCAATAATAAAGTTGTGGCA
>JAQFXT010002302.1:0-12704 GCA_034683725.1 Strigamia crassipes
TGCAATTTTATGAGAGAAATAGTGCAATTTTATGAGAGAAATAGTGCAATTTTATGAGAGAAATAGTGCAATTTTATGAGAGAAATAGTGCAATTTTATAAAGAAAAAAAATGCAATTTTATAAAGAAAAAAAATGTAATTTTATAAAGAAAAAAAATGCATTTTTATCCAAAAAAAAAATATTTTGAACAGAAAAAGTGCATTTTGAACAAAAAAAATAGTGCATTTTTATGAAAGAAAAATATATGCTTAGTTGCAGAAATGAATTTGTTTGGCTGTAAATGCATGTTTAACTTTTAAAAATAAAATTTTGGTAAGTAAAAATAAATTTTGATGAGTAAAAATGAATTTTGATGAGTAAAAATGAATTTTGATGAGTAAAAATGAATTTTGATGAGTAAAAATGAATTTTGATGAGTAAAAATGAATTTTGATGGGTAATAATGAATTTTGATAAGTAAAAATAAATTTTGATGAGTAACAATAAATTTTTAAAAGAAAGAATGCAATTTGATGAAAAAATGCAATTTGATGACAAAGAATGCAATTTGATAAAAAAAGAATGCAATTTAATGAGAAAGAAATGCATTTTTATGAAGAAAAATATGCATATTTACGAGTAAAAAAATGCATGTTTACGAGTAAAACAATGCATGTTTACGAGTAAAATAAATGCATGTTTACGAGTAAAAAAAATGCATGTTTACGAGTAAAAAAATTCATTTCTACGAGAAAAAATGCATTTTTCATGAGTGAATAAAAAATACATGGTTAGCTAAAGAAAAGAAAAATATCTTCGACGAACATAAATTTCCCTCTTAAGAATGCATTTTAAGACCTTGTGAAAATCTAATTACTACCAAATGAGACACAATCTCTTATTAATGAATTACGATTTTTATTCTTTTACATATTTCATATCTACACAAACAAAAAAATTTTTACAATTTTCAACTTAAATATTTACGATTTTAAAATTGGAAGTTTCATTACACGAAATCACTTAAAATAAACAACAAACTTACAAAAAAAAAAAAAAAAAAAAAACAATTTGCTACTCTCATGTGAAACCACGGTCCGCCATGAAACGTTATTTACAATCGTACGTCACCTTCGCTCCAGTGATCGGATTGCGAACATCCACACGACTTCGACACTTAACGGACGTTTCACTACCGCCCACAACTTCCTGAAGAATATTATTATACTTATAAACATTCTCCTTGCTCCGCTCTTTCTTCGACTCGCAGGAGAAAACACTCGACCTCCAGTGATGGTTTTTAAACTTCAAATTACGATTCTGCTTATCAATTATCTTTTGCTTGCTGTCGTTCTCCCACTTCTTCACATGCACGCCTTTCGTGCCGACCAACTCGTACGCCATCGCGCACGTCGGCTGCCACACACTCTGCTCGGCGGCCGGCCCAAGAGCGCCGTAATACGTGCTGCTGTTCAAGTAAACCGAAGGCAACTTCCGACGTAATTTTCTCATTTCCGGATCCGCACAGTCGTGTGGATTTATCTTGCTCACTCGCACGTTCTTCGCGTCGATTTTGTCCTTGCCGCTAACACATCGGTGAAGATTCTTCGACTGCAAGCTTCTCGTGCTCGACGAAAATGTCAATTTCTTCGGTACGGGTTTCACCATAAAATTAAAAAAAAAATAAAAACAATAATAATAATAAAATTAAAATTAAATTTTTTTTTTTTTTTACATATTTTTCGTTTCTTCGTGAAGCTGCATGGAACCAATTCCTTCGCCAGTAATCGGATTGCGCGTACCAACAAACTGTTTACACTTTAAACTCGGTCTGAAAACGGTCTCTTTGCTGTCCTCGTTGTGATGGCGTTTTTTGTTATTTGCGTATGCAACTCCGGGTAAAAACACATCGAATTTACTGAAATTACGGAATAATCGCGTCGGCTGATGCTTGTCTTGACTATCTTCGAAGTTGGTGCAGTTCTGAAAGTTCTGATTCGTTCTGTTGATTGTTTTTCCGTCATGGCCGTGGCGGTGGGTTTCGGAGTTGGCTGTGGGTTGTGCGGGGTTTTTGGTGCTGACTTCGTAGACGGAGAACGGGTGGCACGAAGCGGCTAAGTTTTGAGGTTTAGTTCGTTTTTGGTATCTCCACTTCGTGTCGTCGCCGAGGTCCGCTATGGAGACTGGTTCGGGGATGATTGTTCTGTGCTTCATTTCTTGGTGGAATTTTTTTCGCTATTGGATCGGGTGAGTATATTCACATTGGTAAATTTTTGTGGGAAATCAAATCGGTCAGGGTATGGAAAAGAACTGAGCTTACAATGGATGGCAACAATGGATTGGATGAATTAAAACACGTGATTGTAAATGTGGAAATAGAAGTTTTGGTTTTTTTTTTTTTTTTTTAGGTATTTGTTAGAAATCAAATTTGTGGATTTATTTATTTCGTTTGATCTGTGTAATAAAAGGAAAGGGTCCTTTTACTGCACATAAATATGGAAGTTATGATTAAAAATGAATATATCTGATAAAAAATTAATTTTTCTGATAATAGATGAATTTTTCTGATAAAAGATGAATTTTTCTGATAAAAGATGAATTTTTCTGATAAAAGATAAATTTTTCTGATAAAAAATAAATGTTTCTATTAAAAAATAAATGTTTCTATTAAAAAATGAATTTTTCTGATAAAAGATGAATTTTTCTAACAAAAGAACAATTTTTCTGATAAAAAATGAATTTTTCTGATAAAAGATGAATTTTTCTAATAAAAGATGAATTTTTCTGATAAAAGATAACTTTTTCTGATAAAAGATGAATTTTTCTAATAAAATATGAATTTTTATGATAAAAGATAAATTTTTCTAATAAAATATGAATTTTTATGATAAAATATGAATTTTTATGATAAAATATGAATTTTTATGATAAAATATGAATTTTTATGATAAAAGATGAATTTTTCTAATAAAATATGAATTTTTATGATAAAAGATGAATTTTAATAATAATAATAATTGTTTATTAGTCCAAAAGACAACCCTGTCCTTTCCGGAGTATACAAGGGAAGAGACAAGGAATGTGATTGGGTGGACTATTACCATGTTGTGTGGGGATACCAGTGTGGCAAATAGACGCCTATTTACTTCCTTAGAAACAAGACTAAAAACTTGTATTTAGTAAAGTCGCCTTTATTATATATTGTTGTCTAGGGGTTAGTCTCTAGTCAGTGTCATTTCCAACCTGTGCCATGTTGCCATAACACAGCCTATGTCAACCCACGACTACGTGGTTAGCAAGAACCACGTGGGTGCAGAAGTCCATTCTATTAAGTGCCAGTAGTCAACCTTGTGGTGACCCAAAGGGCCACTGCATTTCCAACCTTTTTTTTGGTTTGGGCTCAAGTTGAGTCCCAAACCCCATTGTAAATAGTTTAAATAAATGATTCTGTGTTGTTTTTACATCTAAATATAACTGTGTATTTATTTATTATTTTGCTCTAATGCTAAGTGTTGGCGTGTGTCTGCAAATACTGCAAGCACAATTGGAGGAGTTTGATCCCCAGATTTTCTTCCCTAGCTGGGATACCATGGCAACCCAACCGTCATGTGCCAGGTTGCAAGTAGCTTTTGGCTACTGTTGTGATGTTTGCCTTAGCAACACATCGTTGCTAGGCAAATGCTCACAACTGCGCATGCCTGTCATCATTTTAGGTGATGTTCAATCTGAGAAAATTCAGTCTTTCCATTGTTTTCAACCAAATTACACCCTGTCGTGGCTTCAGCTCAAACTGTAAGTTCCGACCGTGGTAGTTGAAGATTTAAGATTTAGCAGATATATCTGATAACCATCAGATGTATCACTTCCCGACTGTCATTGTAGAATAAGTTAGTAAACCGGACCAGTTTACTAGCTCCGACGCCAGCCGACGCCTGCCGTATCCAAGGACCAGCAGAAAACCGTTTTACGGTGTTTGAAGGTTTCAACCGCCTTTGTTGGTGATTTTGTGACGGGTTTCGGCGAGTCTCTCTCGCCGAATATTCCACTTAATTACTTGCAAGACTTGTAAGTAGTTTTACGACGGATTGTGGCATTTGACTCGCTCTGCTACGTTTTGCGCTTTGTTCCTTACAAGGGGAATCCGGTTGAAATCTGGTTCAATCCAAATTTCCTGCCTTTTTCTACTCTTTTCTGTTATTCTTTGTTTCAGGATTGAGTGGTGGTTTTGTATCCTCCAATTCTATAAGAATAACAACTTTCCTCATTTCAACTATACTATTTTAAGTATTAACTTAACATTAATTCATTCTAATTTAACTTATTCGAATTCATAATGTATTTCTGTCAAATAAACTTGTTCGTTTTTTGTTATTTTAATTATCTCGTCTCCGAGTAATTATTTCATCTGAAAATCCCCTAGACACCTATTTTCAGGCACAACCCGATCTTTTCACGAGATCGAATTGGATTTAAGACCCATTAGAGGCATTCCGACGGCGACTTTCTTTCAGAGCGCTGAGTTATCTAAGTTTAACGCGCCATTTTTGAGAAGAGACGACCCGGGTCGCCGCAACCTGGCTTCAAGATCATCTAAGTCACGTCCGCGCTGCGTGCACGAAACCAGTAGACGTGATGGGACATGTGACCCATCACGTTGCCAGTCGGGCAAGAACTTCTGTCTTTCCTTTTGAGGTCTCTTTTTATAGTGGGACCCTGTAGAATCCACTTCCGGTTCCGCCTTGTCCTTAGTGGTCAGGAGACCACTTTCGGTTGGCAACTCCACCTGGTGGACGTTGCCTCAGACGCGAGGTGACACAAAAAGAACTGTGGTCTGTCCTTTTTGCGGTTTGTCCATTTGCGGTATATTCACGCGCCCGTTCGAATGGTGGGCAACCTCAAACACAACCTCTTATTAATGTATTACCATTTTTATTATTTAAATGTTGTATATTTACACGCGTAACGTTTACTGCCATTCACAAACAAACTATTCAAAATTTGGAACTTAAATAAGTGCAATTTGAAAATTGAATATTGGAATTGAAAACAAAGCAGAAGAATTAAAAACAAATAATAAAATTTAAAAAAGAAAACAAAAAAAAAAAAACAAAAAAAAAAACGTTATCATCCTTCTTTGGAACTTTATGTGTTACAGTACGTCATCCGCGCTCCAGTGATTGGATTGCGAACATCCGCAGCCCATCGACTTTTAACGCTCGCATTGCCCCGCGATACGTCACTGCTACTCGCAACTTCCTGAAGAATATTATTGTATTTATAAGCGTTCTCCTTGCTCAGCTCCTTCTTCGGCTCGCAGGAGAAAACAGTCGACTTCCAGTGATGATTTTTAAACTTCAAATTACGATTCTGCTTATTAATTATCTTCTGTTTGCTGTCGTCCTCCCACTTCTTCACATGCACGCCTTTCGTGCCGACCAACTCGTACGCCATCGCGCACGTCGGCTGCCACACAACTTGCTCGGTTGCCGGCCCAAGAATACTATAATACGTGCTGCTATTCAAGCAAGTCGAAGGCAGCTTCCGACGTAATTTACGCTCTTGGCAGGTCCGCATGCTCGCCGAATCGGTCAACTTTTTCGGTTCGGGTTTCGCCATAAAATAATAATAATAATAATAATAATAATAATAATAATAAAATAAAAATAAATGTTTTTTTTTTTACATATTTTTCTCTGCTGAGTGAATCTGCGTGTAACTAAAGTATTCACCAGTAATCGGATTGCGCACGTCGTCAAACTGTTTACGCATTCGACTTGACACGATTTCTTTGCTGCACGACTCGGCTCGGTGCTTGGGTCGTGCCGGATTGACGTCGTAAACGGTGAACGGATGGCTCGAAGCGGCAATAGTTTGAGGCTTAGTTCGTATGTGGTATTTCCATATTAAGTCGTCGCCGAAGTCCGCTATGGAGAATCGTTTGGGTATGAATGTGCTGCTCTTCATTGTTTGATGGAATTTTTTTGTGTTACGGTTTGGTGTGTCTTGAGTGGCTGGAGAAATGTATTCACATTGGTAAATTTTGATGTGACACTAAATGTGTCGGGGTGTGGAAAAGAACTGAACTTTACAATGGTAGGCAACAATAGATTAGATAAATTGATACACGTGATTGTAGATGTAGAATTAGAGATTTTGGTTCTTTGTTTTATGTGTTTATTAGGAATAATTTATTTAGCTTGACTTGTGCAATAAAAACAAGGACTCTCTTTACTGCACAAAAGTATGGGACTTATGATTAAAAATGAATATTTATAATAAAAAAGTAATTTTTATTAGAAAAGTGCATTTTTATGAGCGAATTTTGTGTATGTTTTTCTGCAAAAATTAATTTTATGCATTAAAATGCATTTTTAACTTTGCCAGAATGCATGTTGAGGCAAAAATAAGTTTTCCTTCAAAAAAATTTATTTTCCATACAAAAATAGATTGTCCTCTGTAAAAATGGATTTTCCTTTGTGAAAATGCATTATTTCCTGTAAAAATGCATTTTCTCCTGTTAAAATGCATTTTCCTTTGTAAAAATGCATTTTTCCTTGTGAAAATGCATTATTCTCTGTAAAATCGGATTTTCCTTTGTAAAAATAGATTTTTCCTCTGTAAAAATGGATTTTTCCTTTGTAAAAATGCATTTTCCCGTGTGAAAATGCATTTTCCCTTGTGAAAATGCTTTTTACCCTGTAAAAATGCATTATTCCTTGTAAAAAAGCATTTTCTCCTGTTAAAATGCATTTTCTTCTGTTAAAATGCATTTTCCTCTGTAAAAATTCATTTCTCTCTGTAAAAATACATTTCTCCCTGTAAAAATTCATTTCTCTCTGTAAAAATGCCTTTTCCTTTGTAGAAATCCTTTACCTCCCAAAATGTGCATTTTTAAAACCTTGTGAAAAACTAACTTCCAACCGTTCCTTAATCCCCGCCCCTAATTCGCAATGACTCAATTACTCCCCAATGAGCCACAACTTTTTATTAATGTATTACGATTTTTATTCTTTTACGTTTTGTATATTTACACGCGTAACGCATACTGCGCCATTCACAAACAAAATATTTAAATTTGCAACTTAAATATTTATACAATTTTAAAATTGAAATCACATCATACAAAATTTTAAAATAATATATAAATAAAATAAAATAAAACAAAACAAAATAATAAAAATAAATCACATAATTCAAAAAAACAAAAAAACAAATTTTTTGTCACTCTCCAGTGAAACTCTTATCTTTCTCGTACGATATCCGCTCTCCAGTGATCGGATTGCGAACATCTACAGCACATCGACTTTTAACGCTCGCATTGCCCCGCGACGCGTCAGTACTCGCATCTTCCTGAAGAATATTATTATACTTATAAACGTTCTCCTTGCTCAGCTCTTTCTTCGAATCGCAGGAGAAAACACTCGACCTCCAGTGATGATTTTTAAACTTCAAATTACGATTCTGTTTATTAATTATCTTCTGCTTGCTGTCGTCCTCCCACTTCTTCACATGCACGCCTTTCGTACCGACCAACTCGTACGCCATCGCGCACGTCGGCTGCCACACAATCTGCTCGGCGGCCGGCCCAAGAATACTATAATACGTGCTGCTGTTCAAGTAACTCGCAGGCACCATCCGACGTAATTTTCTCCTTTCCGGAACCGCACAGTCGCGCATATCGGTCGTGACGGTCGCCGGATTGATCTTGACCACCCGCAGCTTGTCGTCGTCGTCGTCGTCGTCGTCGCTCAGACATCGATGGAGATTTTTCGATTGGTAGGTCCCCTGGCGCGACGGATCGCTGAATTTCTTGGATTCGGGTTTCGTCACCCCCTTGGTCATCTGGCGCTCGGCACTGGCCATCAGTGGTCGGTTTCTGGTTTTGACGCCGTCCGGATGGACGGTCGAGTTGGTGTACTGTTTGGTTTTGCGTACGATCGGGTTGAGGTTCCAATACGAAGTGTCTCTGCAGTTGAGGATTCTGCGCACTTGACGACTGCTGTACTCGGGGTTCCGATATCTGTACGAAAAAATTTGTTTTCTTCGGAACAATCGCGGCGGAGGTGGCGGGGGTTTGTTCATGGTACGCAGAAGAAAAGGACGACACGTCGCAGCGGTGACGACGGCTGGTTTCTTAATTCGGATGCTGCATCGTGCTCTGCTCTCTTCGGAACCAATTTCGCTGAGGTATTTCACAAATCGGACCGGTTTGTCGTATTCCATTATCAACTTACTTGCCTAATTTATCTTTTATTCAGTGTCTAAAGATTTGTATCACGTTAGTCTTGGTGCATTGTTTGGTTCGCTAATAATGCAGGAGTGGTGGGTGTGATGTGTTTATTGTTTCGTGTGTCGTTTAGTGTTGAGGCACACGTGGTAGCTGGAACGAAAAAATTCAGTTTTGTGGGGGTAGTTATGTCATTGTTTTACTTTTTTCATTTATTTTTGCACAAACTTATTGCTGATTTTATGTGGTTTTGCTCAAGAAATTATGTTTTCATCGATCTTTGCATACAATATGCTGTTTTTACCTATTTTTGCAAAGTAAAATATGCAGATTTTTGGTTTGTTGTGATTATTAAATTAAGAATTGCTGTTTTCATTTATAATTGCACACAAAATGATGTCTTAATTTCAAAGTTTAACCTGTCGGTCAAGTTTTTAGTGGCTTTGCAAGAACATAGCAAATTACCACATAGTTTTGGATTATTATTTCCTAGATAATTATAATTATTACGGTAAAATTGACATGTGAGTTTTTTCAAGATTGGTTTTTCAAATAACACCACCAAGAAAAAATTACCAAAAAAAAATGTTTTTTTCTTTATATTTTAATAAACGAGTTAATAGGCTAAAAAAGTGAAATTATGAATTTCAGCAAGAAAATAGCAAAGTGCGTAAAACCTAATTTTCCATAATCATACAATGTTTCATATTTTATCAATTCGACTTTGTTTGCAATCAAAAAGAAATAAAAGTAGGCTTCACGGCGCTACTTTACGGTGTTGACGTAGACCAAACGTTACGTGAATCACGTATCGCGAACGTTATCGATGTCCAACTACAAAAGCAGACGGAGCATGATCAGAGAGTTATTATAACTGCAGCAACTGATCATCACTAATAAAACGCTAAAAGTATGATTTTTTTTCAGAGTAAAAATAAATAACGTTAAACCAATCGCCGTTGTGCGTAACATTCCGTAAAAACAATTTCCCACAACCATTGAAACTTTACTAAACCGTTTTACAAACTCACATTACTGAAACTCACGATCTTATTGGAATCGAACATTGCTTCGCAAAATTTCAAGTTTTAGAAGAACCCAATATTCCACGTTTTACTAAAACTAAGACAACCGTTTGATCGAAAGGCCTATCACAAGTTGGCACAAATAAAATTTACACTAGACACTAAAAATAATTTTTGTTCAAAATAAAATGGAGAAAGTAAAATCAGTCGCCGTTGCGCAAACCCTACCGCCATTTTTAGACAGAGCTGGCATTGCATTCCGTAAAAACGATTTCCCACAAGCATTGAGACTTTACCAAGCCGTTTTACGAACTCACATCACAAAAACTCAAAAAGCCGCTGTTCTTCTCGGAATCGGACATTGTTTCGCGAAATTAAACGACCCCGAGAACGCGCGAAAATCATTCGAACAAGCTCTCGTTCACCATCCGCGTTGCCTGGACGCATTAATTGCGCTGTCTATTGTTTACATCAATTTGAATACGCAAAAATCAATCCGCTGCGGAATAAAATTGTTATCGAAAGCCCACGAAATTGATCCAGCCAATCCGATCGTTCTTAACCACTTAGCTAACTTTTTCTTTGACCAAAAGGATTATCAAAACGTTCAAAATTTTGCACTTCGCGCTTTGGAAACCGAAACCGCACACAGCTCGATCAAAGCCGAAAGTTACTATCAATTGGGACGAGTGTTTCACGTTCGAAAGGATTTCGAGCAAGCATTTAAATATTATCACCAATCGACTCAATTCGCTTCTTCGCATTTCATTTTGCCATTTTTCGGATTGGGTAAAATCTACATTCAAAAAGGCGATTTCGAAAACGCGGCTAAATGTTTCGAAACCGTTTTGAAATCGAAACCTCACGATTACGAAACGATGAAAATCCTCGCCTCGTTATACGCCAACTCTCCCGATCCGAAAAAAAGTGTCGTAGCTGTGGAACATTTGAATAAACTCATCGCTATACGTCCGGATGACGTGGATGCCTGGATAGAATTGGCGCAAATTAGCCAAAACAAAAACATCGGAACGGCTTTGTACGCTTACAGAAATGCCGTGACCATCATTCAACGGGATGTCCACGGCCAAGTTCCGCCCGAAATATTAAACAATATCGCCGTGTTGGAGTTCCGTTTGGGCGATTTGAAAGCCGCGGAAGAATCTTACGTCGAATCGTTGGAAATCTCGAAGCGCAAAGCGGCGCACGACGCGCATTACTTCGCCGCCATTTCCGTAACAACCAATTACAACCTAGCTCGCGTTTACGAAGCATTACGTCAATTTAATAAAGCTACAAATTGTTACAACGTCATTCTACGTGACCATCCGAAATATCTGGATTGTTACTTGCGACTCGGATGCATGGCCCGAGATCGTGGCGACTTTTGCGACGCGTCTTTCCGCTTCAAAGAAGCGTTAAACGTCGACCAGGAGCACGTGGTCGCGTGGATATTAATTGCCAACTTGCACTTAGCCAAGCAAGAATTCCGACCTGCACAACAGATATTCGAGCGGATTTTAAAGCAAATTCCGGACGGGAAAAACGATTCCTACTCCTTAATCGCGTTGGGGAATATTTGGTTGGGGATGATGCACGCGCCAGTCACGGATAAAAGCAAAAGCAAAATTTACCAGGATAGAGCGCTTGAAATGTACACACACGTTTTGAAAAATGATCCCGACAATGCTTGGGCGACGAATGGAGTCGGATGCGTTTTAGCGCACAAGGGGTTCCTCGAGGAAGCGCACGAAGTGTTTTTTTTAGTTCGGGAAGCTGCCACTGGGTTTAATGACGCGCGAATGAATTTAGCTCATCTGTATGTCTATCAGAAACAATTTCATTTGGCTATTCAACTGTACGAACAATGTTTGGAAATGCGTTCGGTGGACGTTTTTTTGTACTTGGGTAGGGCGTATTTCAAGAGTGGACGTTTTGCGGAATGTAAGTCAACTTTACTCAAAGCTCGGAGGATTTTTCCGGACGACGTATTGTTGCGGTTTAATGTGGCGGCTGTGTTGGAAATAATGGCTGTAGGTGTTATGAAGGATGAAAAGGCGGAATTTTCGGCCGTGCTTAAAGCGGTCAAGGAATTGGGAATTGCTGAGAAAGATTTTAAATATTTGAGTGTTCACGGAGATCCGAAGGTGTTTGATGTGGCACGAGCTACTGCGGCGTCGCAGAGGTGCAAAGATGTGCATCTTCGGGCGACTTATTATGTGGCGCGTGCGTGCGAGTTGGATAAAATAAAGACGAAAAAGCGTGTGCAGCAAGCCGAGAAGAAAGTAAAGCTCTTGGAGTGGCAGAAAAAGCAAGACGAGAATGAGGAAAAGCTAAAAAGAGAAGTGCGGGAAACGCAAGCAAAGATGAAAGAGGCGCTACGACTGAATCAGGAGGAAATGAAAGCGAAACAGGTGTTGGAGGAATCGTCAAAAAAGTCGAGGAAACGTGACAGGGTTGGTGAGACAGAGGCAAACATGACCACGAAACGAAAAAGGATAGTTTAGAATTTTTTGAATTGAAAAAGTGTAATGAGTTTTGTCTATTTTGCTTTATTCCACACGTTGTTGTCACCTGTTATGGTGGAAAAGACCTGTGACCCCGTTTCTGTTCAATTCACAATAAAACCTCCTCAACTTTGCAAACTTTTTACTGCAGTTAGAATGAATTTTAAATTATCTACTTTCACTATTTACAGCAGCAAAACACTCACATTTTAGCATTACGGCAATTGGTCTTGATCTAACTTTGAATAAGGTAGTCAAAACCAAAACATATTAGGATTATTTAAAGTTTCCGTTTATGCTCGTTTTGGGTTTTTGGTGAACGTTAAAAACAAGCACCACGTAGTAGTTTATATCATTTTTTAGTTTTTACTACCAAAATCAAAGTGGCTGCCACAAAAGTCAAACTTTCCAGTCGTCATAATGTTTTTTAGGCAGAGCATCCACTTCCTAAACAATTGAGCCACAATCGTTAGCCGATTGAAATGATCAAATTGGCACCCCCAAAAACGACACAAGAAACGAGTCCAAAAACAAATTTACAGTTTGGTAAATTTACAGTTTTTTGCAGTACTGTATACAAAAACACCAAAAACCATACAACATTTTAAATGCACCTACTGTAAACCAAACCACTTTGTTTTTGCAGTTTTTGATGCTTGTTTATGTCCACTTAAAAACACCAAAACACAAATTTTTTTCAGAAGTTATGTTCTTGTACAATTTATTTCTAATGTTTTTAAAAGTTTTAGAGTGTTTATTCCAATTGTCATCTTTGCATGAATAAAAATCTGTCTTAATTTTGTGGTGACCTCAAATTTACATCTGAGGATCCACTAAAATAAGTATTTAATGTAGATGTTTTATTCTATTTACATTAAATAAAATATCAAAAAGGGGATTTTGATGACGCGAGTCATCTCTCTCCCCTCTCGACTCCTCCCACTTGTCTCTGGGGCTGCAGCCCT
>JAQFXT010002303.1:0-12703 GCA_034683725.1 Strigamia crassipes
TATTTTTCAAATCTTTTCAATATTTTTCAAATCTTTTCAATATTTTTCAAATCTTTTCAATATTTTTCAAATCTTTTAAATATTTTTCAAATCTTTTCAATCTTTTTCAAATCTTTTTCAAATTTTTTCAATATTTTTCAAATCTTTTTCAAATCTTTTCAATATTTTTCAAATCTTTTTCAATCTTTTTCATATCTTTTTCAAATCTTTTTCAAATCTTTTCAATATTTTTCAATATTTTTTGAATCTTTTCAATATTTTTCAAATATCTTTTCAATATTTTTCAAATATCTTTTCAATATTTTTCAAATATCTTTTCAATATTTTTCAAATATCTTTTCAATATTTTTCAATATTTTTCAAATCTTTTCAATATTTTTTAAATTTTTTCAATATTTTTTAAATTTTTTCAATATTTTTCAAATTTTTTTCATTATTTCTCTAATGTTTTCAATATTTTTCAAATCTTTTTCAAATCTTTTTAATAAAGTGCAGGCTATTCGGTCGTTACCAGTTCTCAGAAACGTTACGATTCTAAAGTCTTTTTTTGGGAATGATAACACAAGTCACTGCACCGCTTTACATGCTATTACAGCATCAGGAAGAGTGGAAATGGACACAACAGCAGCAAGCATTTGAACAAATTAGGGTAATCCTCACATCTGCAGAAGTGCTTACCTTCTTTCATTTGAAGAAACCTATTGTAGTTGTGACCGTCGTCCGGTCACTGGGAAAGGAGAGCGAACGTCCATCGCCGCATAGCGTCGATAGGAATACGTGGGCACCGAAAGTCGGCCCCGTAGCAAACTGGACAGTGGACAGTCGCATCTCTCTGGTCCTCCTGTCCCCAGTGACACGATGGTTCCAACGACTATGGTCACAATATGGCCTAGTGGGACCTGATCGTCCCGAATGTGGTTTGCCTGCATAGGGAAACCAAACAATGACAATTTGTCATCACTGACCGTGGTCACCGTGGTCAGTGGTTAACTTGGAAAGGGCTGTTCAACCAGCCCTTGCGTGGGAAACACACTCTAGAGGCATTAACCTTTAGACAACACTATTCAATAAAGCCTATAAACTAAACCTGAATCTAATGCTTGTCTTTTGTGTGATTTTCTTTAAGTGTGTGTGTGTCCAGCATCCCCTGACCCTCCCCTTGGTCCGAGAACGTTGCCCAAACACTCACAAAGTGGTGCTCGATGCCTCATCTTACGGGCTCGGTGCGGTTCTCCCACACCAAATGCCCAACCAGTTGGAGCGGCCAGTAGCATACGCATCGCGTGCCTTGTCCAGTGCAAAGAGGAATTACTCTCAGCTGGACAAGGAAGCAGCTGCAATTATGTTTGCAGTCAAGAAATTACACAGTTATATTGCGTGCATACGCTTCACTCTGTGCACAGATCACAAACCATTGCTGGAGATTTTGGCACCCAATAAACCAATTCCCAATGTGGTCAGCCCAAGATTATTAAGGTGGGCTTTAATACTGGCCACCTATGATTATTTACTGATGCACCGCACGAGGAATCAGCTGCGTGAGGCAGATGCTCTCAGTAGGTCTCTCCTACCAGAGGTAGAGGATGACCGGCAATTGCAGGATGTTGCCTATCCAACTGATCTTAGAATGTTAGCGTCGTCGGATGTGCAACCATTGATTAAACAGCAGCTAAGCGACGCTTCATTGGCAGACACTATTGTGCAAAAAGTCAAACTTATGTGGAGAAGGATTGGCCTAACACCAAACTTTCCACTGTGAGACAAAATTATCATCCCTCAGACTGTAGTACCTGCAGTATTGCAGGTGCTGCACGAGCATCATGTGGGAGTCATTGCATGAAGAGACGAGCAAGGCCTTTTGTGTGGTGGTCGGCAATGTCACGAGCCATCGAGCAGTTCGTCGCAACTTGCGACAACTGTCAGCAGACGAGACCCCCCCACAATACCGGTCAGTTGGCCGGCGCCGCCAGGTCCCTGCATGCAGATTTTGCGAGTCCGGTAACCGACACTATGTTTTTAATAGTGATTGATGCCTATTTGGCGTGGATTGATGTGCACGCCATGCGGTCTGCCACATCTGCTGCCGTAATAAAGGCATTTAGACAGATGTTTGCTGTGCATGAACTCCCCACTGTTGTGGTGACGGATAACGGCCCGCAGTTTGCGTCGACAGAAATGGCAAATTTTATGAGAATCAATGTCATACGCCATATTTTTGTGTTCCCTTACCATCTTCAATCTAATGGCTTGGCGGAGCGCGCGGTCAGATGGGACCAAGAAGCAGTTGACCAGAACTCGCTCCACCAAGTGGGATCAGGTCGTGCCAAGAATACTGTTGACCCAGCATGCTACTCCTTCAAGGCTGGAAAGTCAATCCCTGCCTTTGCGTCTGTATGGTCGTCAAATAAACGATTTATGGCAGCAGTGCGAAGATGGACCTTTACAAAGGAACATATGAATGAAAATATGCTGCATAATGCGGGACCAATCCCCATGATGCTCTTGCACACCAAAGTGTGGTACAGGGTATTTTCAGCCCTGGCCCCTAAATGAGCACTCAGGATTATAATCTCTCAATTGGGACAAGTAATATACCAAATCCAAACATCAGCAGGCACTCTCATTATATGATACCTCAATCATATTCGGAAATTTAAGAGGTTAGACACCCTGGTTTCGGCAGACAGTGAGGTTGCTTTAGAAGCAATCCTACCGGTGGTATCAGCAAATCAGGAAAATCTACAGCTCAAAAACCGGATGCCCTCCCAAAACCTAATGCTTCGGCGTCCCATACTAGCGGTTCAAAATCCGTATTCAGGGGTCGCCAGTCCACCACCATCGTCTGCGCAATCATATGCGTCCGTTGCAGAGGCTTCCCCCAGAATGCTAGTAAATAAACATCCAAAATAACCACATATCAGATTTTTATATGACACTTGGTTTTTTTATTTTTTTTATTTTTGGTAAAATGATCAACTGAAATAAGAGCCCTAAGATCTGGACATAGGAGAAGGCCAAGGCCCAGTGTGCCCATATTATAATTCACTATTCACTTGATTATATTAAGCCTAATCCGGTCCAATGCGGCGGGAACAGGTCTTGCAATCATTGCCAATTTGCATCTTAGTTATATATGTTCTGTAGACATAACTTTTCTGTCGTAATATCCCACAGTCCTATTCAGGGCTGGACTGGCCCGGCAGGCTATTGAGATTTTTCTGGTAGCCTGTCTTGCCCGACAGGATGACGTGCAAGACCGGGCTGGCCCAGTGGGCTACCGGGAATCTCATGGTACGAAATTTTTTCCCAGTCCAGCCGTGGTCCTATTGAACTATTGGACTATTGGAATGATTCTTTTTGAGATTTGTGTCCACAGACTTCGGAATGATAATAATTTACACTCGAAGAAAATACTTCTTCATAATCTACCCCGTAGGTTTGACGGAAACCCTGTGCAACCAAACTAGCTCTAAAATAAGTGACAACATTCACAGCATTTCTCTTGAAACATAGACCTAATGCCATCTACCCTCTTTTGAAAAACACAGTCTGAGAACAATTTTCAATACAGCTACACAGGAAATACCTGAAGCTACGACGGCGTTTCGATCGGCAGACCCTGGGATGGCTAAAAGGCGTCGTGGTCACTTTCCAGCACTGCCCGGCACTACAGAAGAAATGGCACAACTGCTGCCAACGATGGCACATTCCAGGACACTGCAGGGAGAGATATTTTTCCGTAAGCGATTAATCTGTGAAGATGGAGTAGAGATTTTGGTTTTTGCAGGCCAGCGGATGTTAGTTGCTGCGCGTAATGCCGTGTTATTCCAGATGGATGGGACATTTAAGGTTGTCCGCCATTTGAATTTTTTTTTAATTTGAATTTTTTTTTAAATTAATTATTTCGCCATTGGGACGATTTACAAACAATCCTAATGATTCAAATTCCGCCATAAGAATTTCAGTTAAATTTTAATTTCGCCATTAGGATTGTATGCAAAACGTCCTAATGGCGAAATTACTCATTCCGCCATTAGGACGGTTTACAAACAATCCTAATGGCGAAAATTCTAATTTCGCCATTAGGACGTATTGCAGAAAGTCCTAGCGGCGAAAAGTATCATTTCGCCATTAGGACTGTGTGCATTACGTCCTAACGGCGAAATACGGTTACCTTGCATTTCTAATGGCGAAAACCTTTATTTCGCCATTAAATAATTTCGCCGCTGGAACATCATCATTCAATCATTCAATCTTGAGAAGGTGAATTGACGTGTTCATCTGAAATGACGTCTTCATCTGAAATGACGTCTTCATCTGAAATGAACACTCTAAAATCAGGATATGACGTTTTCTGCATGGTATTTCTGAGAAAGTCAACTTACAAGAATTCAAAGAAGAAGATTAAGATTAATTCATATTAAAATCACGTCTTTGACTTATAGAAGCATCTTATCTTCTGCACCTATGTTACTATTTGTTGTGGCCCCAACCCTCCGTTAATCCTTTAATCCCCTTTCTCAAAATGAAATAGAGGCATTCTGAGCTCGAGGAGGAGAATCCATCCCAGCGTACATAGCCGCCTTAAGAGGTCTCGCAGAGCATTGCGGCGCCACAACGGTCAAAACAGTCCACCAATTGGTACTAGACCAACTAATCAGAGGAGTGGCAATTGAGCCACTCAGGCAGAAGCTATTGACTGAAAAAAATTTAACCTTGGAATGCGCAACCACAGTCGCATTAGGCTTCCAAGCTGCGACACAAGAGACCGAGGCCTACCGTAATGAAGCTGGCCCATCATCCCAACCACCATTTGTAGCATTGCCAGTGGGTACAGGCAACGATGTCCCAACACCCGGCACAACTCTTTTTCAAATGACAAGTGATCGTCGCCCTCCTAATCGACAAGGATTCAGCGGTCAATCGGGGACCAGAGCAAACCGCGACAGAGCAGATTTCCAGAATGTTAACCAGCAACAGTTCACCAATAGGACTGGACAACAAGCAACTATGGGCTTACCTACCCCACAGGGCAGACCCTTTCCTTACTCTGCCATTGCACCTATAGCAACAGGGAGACCAAGCATCCGCTGCAACGGATGTGGCCAGCCACATTTTAGGGCACAATGCCCCCATAAGGCAACAGTGTGTCGGGCATGCGAAAAAGTCAGACATTTGGCAGCCGTATGCCGCGGGGGCCAGCCATCCCCGCAAAACTTACAACGAAATGCCCAACCAACAATGGCACATTTTCTAACTGCGGTGCAGAATGGTCCTCGCCGCGCATCCTTTCCAAATCAATTTCGCCAAACAGTGTTCCCGATGAACTACACGATGACTCAACCAGTGCAGTCAGTTCAATGGCCCTCGCCAAACCAATATGGCGGTAGCTACGCAAGCACAGCTCAGCAGGGCCAACATCTGGACATGATGAATGTGCATCAAAACCAGGAAGTGTTTCCATCACAAACACCTATACAAAACCAAGAACAATATAATGCAGCTACACAATTAAACGGAAATAACAATCTTAACTTTAATGTAGACTATCCTAGGTTCTACCTCGCAAGCAGCAATGTGTCACGCCACCAATTCAAGTTGACGTGATAGTAAATAATTTGACCTTATCATTTCAGATGGACACCGGGTCATAATTTACAGTGATTGGTTCCGACACCCACGCCACTCTGCTGAAGTGAGGCCCGCATAATCTAAAAATGCATAAAGCAGCAGTGAATTTATTTGCATATCCGCGAACCTCAGTCAGCCTTTTAGGTATAATTATAGTAGTTATCACTATTAAAGAAGCGACATGGGAGGTTCCAGTCATTGTAACAAAAGACCCGGGCCCATCAATATTGGGCAGAGACCTGATAGCACAATTCAATCTGTTGCCTAGTTTATTATTCAACACTGATCATCAAAAATGCATAAATGTACTTATTGATTATCGTCAATCACCTACAATAGATCATGGGGCATTATCATTCATAGTCACTAGTGAACTGGGACCCACCCCCTCCCATCGGTGGTCAAAGGGGACCTGATAGAAAATAACTCACTAATGACACAAGCAACCCCCACCCCTCAGGGTATATTTGCACATATAATCAGTAAATACCCTAAGGTTTTCCAAACAGGCATCGGCACGTATACAGGCCCACCAGTAGATCTACATTTGCAACCAGACGCAATTCCAATATTCTATCGTCCGAGGCCTGTGCCGTATGCAAAGAAACTAGCAGTCGATAAAGCCATACAAGCCTTGATAGACCAAGGGATATTCGTTCCCATACAGCATGCAGATTAGGCGACGCCAATCATTGTGGTCACCAAAGCGGACGGCAAATTGAGATTTTGCGGAGATTACCGCACAACTAACAATCGCCACATCATACAGGACCCATATCCACTCCCGAGGATGGCGGATCTACTGGCGGATTTAGCCGGCGCTGAATGGTTTACACTGCTAGACCTGCACCAGGCGTATCAACAAATACCGCTAACAAACAAGGCAGCCACTTTAGTAGGGACTTATGGCCGTCACACGATTACCGTTTGGCACTGCGCCATCCTCGGAAATTTTTCAAAGAATAGTGGAAAATGTGTTTGTGAGCATCCCAGCAGTACACATATACCAGAGCAACATATTAGTCGCCACAACAACACTGAAGGCACATTTGTCTATTCTAGTTATGGTATTTAACAGACTCCAAGAAAAGGGATTAAGATTATGCATGGCAAAATGCAAATTTGTGCAAAAGCAAGTGCAATTTTTGGGTCATGTCCTCACTCCATGTGGCATTAGTCCATCACCTACAAAGGTGCAGGCAATAATTGAATTGCCTGCGCCACGAGATGTACACACCCTAAAATCGTTTCTGGGTATGACTACGTATTATGCGACATTCGTGCCAAGAATGGCACACATTGCATTTCCACTATATAGTTTATTACAACATGAAAAACCGTAGACCTGGGACTCTGCGCAGCAAGTTGCATTTGACAATATCAAGAGCATTCTTGCGTCATCAGAAGTACTCACGTACTATGACTTGAGCAAACCATTAGTGCTCATTTGTGACGCATCATCCTACGGTTTAGGCGTGGTCCTGGGGCATAAGATGCCGAAGAACATAGAAAGACCCCTTGCTTACGCATCCCGCACCTTATCCAGTGCTGAGCAAAATTATGCTCAGCTGGACAAGGAAGCGGCTGCTTTAATATTCGGAATAAAAAAGTTCCATAGTCATCTGGCGGGGGTACCCTTTACGATTGTAACGAATCATAAGCCCCTTCTAGGCATCTTAAGCGCACACAGAGCCATACCTACTACGATAAGTCCTAGATTGCTGCGATGGGCCCTTTTGTTAGCCACGTACAATTATAAGCTCAAACATCGTCTGGGGACTAAGCTTAAGAAAGCAGACACCTTGAGCCGATCCCCCTTGCCTGACAACGACTCGTCAGGCGCAGAAGAGGACGCAGCCTACCCGGCGCATATAGCAATGTTGGCCACAACGGAGTCAAGCACAGTAACACGGAATCAATTAATAGAAGCAACCGTAGCGGACACTCTCCTGCAGTCATTAGCAGCTTGGGTTGCGGGAGGGTGGCCCAAGACACGACCAATAGACTTGCCACTGCCGTATTGGCATAATAGACATATCATCACAGTACTGGGACAACTTATATATGTAAACAACCGTATTGTCATACCGGAAAGCATAACAAACGATGTTTTGCACACGCTACATTACCACCATGTGGGGATCGTCGCCATGAAGCGGCGAGCACGCCCATACGTTTTGTGGCCACATATGTCTGCCGCAATAGAGGCACACGTGGCAAAATGCAACTCATGTCAACAGATCAAACCGTTGGCCCCACATGCACCCGTAATACCCTGGCCCTTGCCAAAGGGCCCATGGAGCCGGTTGCATGCGGATTTTGCAGACCCAATTCACGATACCATGTTCCTCATCCTTGTCGATGCATATTCCGCCTGGATTGAGGTATTTTACATGGGGTCTGCAACAGCCGCAGCAGTGACCAAGTGCATGAAGCGTGCCTTTGCCACGCATGGTCTGCCGCAGACGTTGGTGACCGATAATGGACCCCAGTTCACATCTGAGGAGATGAGGGTGTTCACCTCTGCCAACCAAATTAAACACATCTTTGCCTCACCGTATCATCCACAGTCCAACGGGTTGGCCGAAAGGGCAGTCCATTGGACTAAGGAGCAATTAGCCAGGTCAGCATCAACAGCGTGGGACCTGGTAGTGCCTCGCATTCCGATAACGCAACATGCGACCCCGTCACGAGTAGACGGACTCTCACCCTCGATACCTTTATTGGGAAGACAGATTGCTGACATATGGCGCCAAGCCGTCAATAGGTGGTCGCAAAATTCCCCCATGGATCGGGGACAAAAGGAATTATATGAAAAGAGAATACCTACCCTAACACCTTTGATGTGGGTATGGTTTAGGACTTTCGCCGCGGCCAGCCCAAAATGGGTATTGGGCACCGTACTGAAGCCGCTCGGCGAGGTGGTATATCATGTGCGAACCGCACAGGGCAACGTCATTGTGAGGCACGTTAACCACTTACGAATCTTTAGGGGGGAGGCGGCACTACCTGCTGCAAACCCCATAATTCTAGAAAAAGACAAAGAAATAATAAATACAAGAGCGGAGGCCACCAACGTTGTACCATACACCACTTACTCACCCTGGGGCAGCGAGCGCATTGCAGCAGCTACCCCACAATATTTAGCATTGCCTGAAAGGTCAGGATCCGAAACGGGTACACCTTTGATTGAGTGGGTCAAGTCCGGGAAATTTCATGCTTTTTGAAAACACTAAACTCACCTGTATCACAACCCATTAGTTTGTTAGCACCAAAATCACCCATCATGTCGCTGTCATCACCAGCACTGGTGCCAAAAACTGTGCATGCAGCAAGGCAACAAGATCCAGGTGTCCCATCATCACCGCAACCGACGCGGGTTCGATAGACCCGCAAGAGTTGGCGCAGCGCCTGAGTGCCATGGCCAAGCAACAGAGTAACAAAACCGATCAGCAAGCTGCTGCCACACCAAAGCGAGCATACCGGATTCGACGGCCGCCGGCCAGATACCGACAGGAGTAAAGTCCAAACTTTGGAGGGAAGAAATGTTATGTTTGCTCATAACTATTTAGGCCTACATCGCGCTCGTTGGCGACCAATTGTTAAGTAAACAATTAGCATAAATCAAATGTATCTTTGTTGCCATGCATCGGTAGCATGGCAACTCCTCTTTGTTGATTAGATGTAAATAAATCAGTCGGATCTGGATTTTAAAAGTAAACAGACATGCCTTTATTTCGTCCTTGATAAATTGAATACAACAAGACAGACCTAATATAAACCTACCTCAAGTTCGGGCCTGGCAGGCCCGGTTGTTGGATCGGGATGGCAACGACGAGACGATTCAACAGATTTAATACGCGTGTTCAATCGACAATTCACTTTTTTAAGTCACTTCTTTAAGTCATTTAAGGAGAAGTCAATTCATCTTCTCAAGATTGAATGCACTGAAATTCGGGTTCCCGTCCTGATTTGTGCTGAATTTTTAAAAAAATATAAGATAATCAAGCTGAACGTTAAATAAAGTATGTTGCACTCAGTTACTTACTTACTGTAAACAAGATAAATAAACACATCAGTGTGTTTTAGTTTATTTTTCAATTCAATCGCTTCATTTTCAAATACATAGTGTAGTGTTTGAATTTGATGATTTATTGTAGTAATAAACGTTATTTTGAAAAGTGCCACTTTTTTTCAAATGTCCTGATTTTGTGAAGTAAGGTCATTTCATAGACTTTCGTTTCATCGACTGGCGATGAAACGAACGGTCGATGAAATGAATGAAACATACTCTCGTTTCATCGACTCTTGTTTCATGGACTGGCGATGAAATGAGAGATCGATCGAAACGATGAGATACACATACCATTTCATCGCATCTCGTTTCATCGACTGATACATTTTTACGTGTTTAGGCGATGAAACAAGATGCGATGATGACTAATAAAATTGGATTTTTTTAAATGAAATAATTAAATCGCCATAAATGGACAATTTCGTTCAAAAATGTACAATTTTGTCTAAAAATAATCAATTCTGTCCAAAAATAATCAATTGTCCAAAAATAATCAATTCTGTCCAAAAATGGTCAATTTTGCCTAAAAATGATCAATTTTGTCCGAAAATTGTCAATTTTTTTCCCATTTTCCAGATGAATAAGGGCATAATTCGAACTTCTCAATGCGGAAAGTCTCTTCAGTCATTAAGGCGCATGTTTAGTCGACGTTCACTCCATCGCCTAACGTTTCATCGACGTTCGCAGGCGATGAAACGAAAGTGTTTTGTACCAGAGGTATCTGAGCACCCTAAGCATCCATGATCGTATACCAGCTAGGAAACTCAACAAACGACTCTTGTATACTCTGTGAAACTTGCAAGTGTTAAAATGCTATGCTAATTGCGTATAATTATTTTGCATCTCATTTTCAATTGGTAGGGTACAACTAAAACCCAATATGGTGGACAACACCACATTAAAACTCCTTCCAGATGAAAAAGTAAAAGAAAAAAATGGTTGAGACAAAATGTAAAAATAAATGTTGTATTATCAGCATCTTAAGCAATTAATTTTCCGAATAAAAAACCGGCACCATTTGACTATAGTCCATCATTTAGCATCTGTTATCTCATCAAATACATAGTCAAATTAACCATGGTTCCGTTTCTCATCGCGCTTTTCTTCGTACCGCAGTGGTTTTCTCGCAGCTGCGTGAAATTCCATAGGGAGTTACAGAGAGATACAGGGATTAGTGTTTTCTCATATTATCACTCTTATTTTGTCATATTGTAAAATATATTTATAATTACTTTGAATTCATTAATATACCGTACCGCCTCGAATAAACGCCCGGGTGTTTATTTTATTTATTTGGGCGGTACAGTATGTCTGCTTTATATGAACAGTTATCAGAATTGTTACATGTGAACGGCCATACCATGCTGAAAACACCGGTTCTCATCCAATCCCCAAAGTTACTTTTTATTTTATGGTTTTACTTTGTTAAAAATCATAAAAATAAATGAAAGTATTAACAGCAAATCATTTCAAAGAAAAGAAAAAATGAGAATGGCATTAGTGAAAGTGCAAAATTCACCAAATAAAAATACAAATTGTTACAATTGGTACCCTAATTTACAGTGTACTGCCCACATCCATGTGTAGGATGAAATCAGCTCAAATTCACTGAATTGATCCAAAAATCAATAGGTGCGTTCAAATTGGTTAAGCAAAAACTTAAAGTTTGCTTAAAGGGCCTAAACTAATTGTAATAAGTAAAATAAATTGCTTTAAAATGAAATGTTATCAAATACAGATCAAAACACACCGTATGTTAATCCCATGTTATAACTATAATACAAATGAAAAAAAAAAAAACTTCTTTGCCTAAATGAGGCTTTTTTTGCCAGATAATGCTCTATATCTGCTTCTTTTTCTACTCGCCACGTTGTTTTCACCATATGGCTCTTTTTTGTTGGCCATCATTTTAACGAACACTCAAATGCAGTAGAGAGCATGCGCAAATCACTTAAGATAAAATTAAGACAAATAAGTGACCCAACTCCTTGCTTGAGTTATGCAAAATAAATGTGTTCACTTTAGCGAAATACAACGTAAAAAACATCATATCTGTTGTTTTTGGACGTGATGAAATAAATTCAGATGATGAATAACTATTCAACGAACTAACAAATGCAGATCAACTCTCACAAAATCACCTGAGCGTGTGCACAACAATACAAATGTTTCATAAAACTTAATATTGCACTAATACACATCCAAAACACATTAATAACATAATATCCTAAAGTGAAACCGAGGTTATCAACTTAATACAGTTAAGTAGAATTTTCTTAACCAATTTGAACGCACCTATTAAACTTATCTAAATTGGGGTGCTCGGTATTCCACAACTCATCCACCAGAATGCCAGATATTGCAATCCCGGAGTCGAAAAAGAATTTTAAACACAAAACCAAAATTACTTTATTTACAAGAAAAAAGAAAGAAAAAATTATTTCCAAAGAAGCAACAAGAATTCCACATGAATTTATCTTCGCTATGAACGATGGCTAATATTCGTCCAACTTGACGTTTCCCCTTGCTGCCGTTGTCAATAAATTTCTTTAATGAGTTCCATGCGATTGGCTGCAGCTCGAACAACCACAGCCGCCATCCTAAATTTAGTCTCAACTCATGTCATAATAGCGCCTCTCATTTTATTCACGTTTCTCTGATGCAAACTAACTATGATTTCTTCTCACCAGATGACGCATCAATTATGAGGTGATGATCTTTCTCCAGCGAGCATCTGTAACTCATCTAATAAATAAAAAAAAATTGAGCAAATTAAAAAAGAAAAAAAAAAAGGATGTTTGCTAATTCCTGTTTCGTTACGGGTGATTTAAATTTAAATTGTTGGCTTTAAAAAAAAATTATTTACGGAAGGAGAGGAATAAAAAGATCCTTTCCCCATGTTATCCTATGGAGTTTAGGGTTATTTTTACCTTGTTTCTGTAATGCATTGGAAATTTGACGCCGGATCCGAATTGCATCTTCTTGAAGTTGTTGACC
>JAQFXT010002304.1:0-12701 GCA_034683725.1 Strigamia crassipes
GGGTTAACAACCTTTATTATTGCGTATCTTTAATATGTCTAAAAATTCGATGATTAACAAGTTAACCATAGTTACGCAGAAGAAGTAGTTTATCAAACTATATTCTTGCAAAAGTGTATGTAAAAAGTAGGAGTGACTTAAACTTGTCAATCACGGTCGAACTTAGATTTCAAGACAAGGTTTATTCAGAGTCACCAGGTGGCACGAGCAGAGTAGCGTGACAAAATATACATAAAGATATGGTAATGCAATATTGGAGTAAACACCCCAAGTACCCTCTTATTTTTTTATGTAAGCGTACAATGGAACGGGATACAGGCGGAAGGTACGGTGGAGAGAAGGTCTGTCAAACCCCACTCTGCTGCAAGATTTCCCGGAACATGGCTGTCATAAACCGCAGGCTGTTGTTTGAGTAAATTTGAATCGGGAGACAGTGTTGCGCAAATCAATCCCGCATTACTGCCATTGTGGTTGCACCCTTGGTGCGCACCTCGCACTATTTTTATTTTGTGTCGACAGTGAGGTGGAATGTTTTTCCATAAAATGGCCTGACAAAATCTATATGCACACGTCCCTGTATTTCGTCTAGTATTGGCCAGCGTAACGTAGGGACAGATAATTAATCTTAATCTCACTATAAACAGTAATTGTCGGTTATCTGAAGTATGGTAAATAACTAATAAAATGAGCATTAAGCGTGGTAAACTAAAATTTTGAAATGCTCTTAAATATTTAAAACATTTTATAAAAAAAGTTTGGTAATCTGCAAAATAGTTTGATTAATATCAATATTTGGGCGATCGTAATGAGGGCGATATGAGATAAGCAGAAATGTTTTTAGAATTACAGCTAAATTAAAGACTTACAACAAAAAAATTATGATCTGCAGGAAATTGTAGTTTGATTACTATTTTGTAATTGACATTTCCAAATGGAAATTGCAATGCTAAACGAAAAATAACTTTAAAATAATAAAATGACTGTATTTTCTTTTAGTTTTCTAACTTACGACTTGAAACTTGAGCAACTGGTCGTTCAAGAGTAAGCTCGCTTTTAATTGTAAGATTACTGCATGATTTTTCCTGTAAATATAGATACTTAACTGTTGGTAAAAGAATGGAGAAATGAAGATTTACCTTTGAAAAAAATGCATCAGTTACATAACTAGTAGTACGCAAATATTTTAGAACCTTGTGTAACGTATATTTTTCATTTATGAGATCAAGGCCTCTATAGTTATAACTATCAATAGGGTCTTCAGTATTTGCTTTTTTATTGTAATTTTCATATTCTTGCGTTGTTTCTGGGTAAATATAAACATTTGGAAAATTGCCATGTATGGTTTCAATGTAATATGCATCAACTTCTGTTGGTTCACTCATGTAATGACTAATTCGGTCTTCAGTTTGAAAAACACATACTGCCAAATTCACAATGAGCAATGTAAAAAAAAAAAGAGACATTTTTTTTTTCTTTTTCGAAATGTTCATCATAGATTTCATAAACGCTGGTACTTCTGCATGCTCTGCCATCACTTTGCCAACGAGATGTCGAATTTTTTTAGCTCGACGTTGTCGAATTGGTTCAAATGGCCGCATCAGTTTGTTTCCACCCATTGTGTTGATTTTTCTCCTTAAATTATGTGAAAATAGAGCTGTAAACTGATATACATATTACAATTCAACACACTCACCAGATTTGAAACATTATAAATTTGACTACGGAATTGAATTAATAGTTTTAATGGTGTTTATATTGAAGGTTAGAAGGATGGAAATTTGCTCGCTTTATTTAAGTTTAGTAGTAATGAACACATTTAAACAGCTTTGGTTTTTACACTTCGTGCATGGGGCCCCAAAAAATTAAATGAATAATTTACCAACATTCAACATTACAAAAGTTTTTATATCTGAGTAGAGCATAATTAGATTTCATACCACTAATATAGTTAAGCCTGTTTTCAGATAGGTTTGGTTTTTCCTTAAACCAAAACTGAACTGATATTTTTCCCAACCGAACTGATTTGGTTTGAAATATCTGACCTGAAACTAAACCGAACTGAACTAAAAACAAACTGAAAATTTTGGTCGACAAATTAATATGTGTGTATTTTATGAGATCTCGATGGACAAGGGGCGCATGAAATTTGTCGGAACGCTTGAAGTATTAAGACGACCCTGAACTTCAGAAAGTCTTACCTGAACTCAGGTGTGCAAATGATGCTTTAAGCTTGAAATAAGATAGTTGTTTTCTTTGTTAGAAAAAGAGGACAGTTTTTGTGAGATAACAGCTTGGCCCGGTTGACTGGTGTCACAAATAGGTGCTTTCAATACTATTGCTTTCATTTGAATGTAAGTTTAAAAAGTGCAATTTTAGGATGGTAAACAAGCCCAAGACATTAATCATTTATTTTATGATGTTAAACAAATCTAAAACATTAATCATTCATTTTATGATGTTAAATAAGCTGAAGACATTAATCATTCATTTTATGATATTAAATAAGCTGAAGACATTAATCATTCATTTTATGATGTTAAATAAGCTGAAGACATTAATCATTCATTTTATGATGTTAAATAAGCTGAAGACATTAATCATTCATTTTATGATGTTAAACGATCCAAAAAAGACATTAATCACATGAATTATATTTCAGGTGCTTTTTATGATCAATAGTTAAAAGTTTTAAACTTCAGTAAAGCATCGATTATTCGAATGTCAGTTAAGCAAATGGCCATATAACCAAACAACCAGGATTTTGTTTCTTGATACAGGGGTCAAGGCTAGGGGTGTTTGGACCTAAGAGATCATACTAAGAGTGAGGTATTTGATCTTTACTTGGCAAGCAACATTGACTGATCATTATTTGTGATTGGGCTGACACTACATCGTTAAATCCAACACACTGCAATGATAGCTTTCAAAACTTTTTAAGTTCCAACAGTAAAAGATGGTTTTGAATATTCTGAGCTCAGTCAAGTACTCGTTCCTCCATCTTGCTCAAAACTGTGTCATCAATCGTCCTCGTAATTCCATCGCTTCAACAGTTCTGCGGAATGCGCGTTCAAATTTCTAACGTCCTGATGGTGTAAATCTGGTAGTGTCATCAATCATTTCTCGACCAAAAAATGCAACGGAGTCAAGGGTTCTCTTTAATGTGCGTTTCTTATACGTATAAAATGGGTAGGAAGTTAATCATGGCCTCCACTTCACACAACGTGGTATTCCACACTTTCTTTCTCAGTATTTTTTTTAGGCAACACTTGACAAATCGCACTGTGAGCTCCCAAAAGCCATCCCACCATGCTGCTCGTTCTACAATAAATTTCCATTCTACACACTTTGTCATCAAAAACCTGCTTATTTCTTCTCCTTGCATCTGGTTCATCAAAACTCGTAACTCAGCATTAGTTCGTTTAATGATTTGGCGTTGTCGGAGTAGATTATGGTCGGTACGCACCGTCTTGCACAGAATCGTTGCAAGACCTTGACAAAATATTCAGTACTCATCGAAGTCACCAACTCTAGATGGAGCGCTTGTGTCACCGCACACGTGAATAACACTATATAATCTCCCCCTGCTCTTTGATATAACTGTTGAGATTAATATAAAAAGTGTACTTCGATTGAGGCTAGAGTATTTTTGTGAGTTCAACTTCCTCGTTGATAGCCTGTGTGTAGAGATAAGATGTAATTGTTCTCAACTTTATATTGTAACCTGTGTAGATGTATGCAGGGCCGGCCCCGAGGTGGGTGAATTGGGTGCAAGGCATCCGGGCCCCGAGTCTTATAGGGCTTCCAAAAAAAAGCAAAAAAAAAAATGTATAAAATTCAAAAAAATTTAAATGATATAAATTAATACATCAATGGTCGCATCAACATTGTAAGACGTAACGTAGACGCACTGTTTTTCGTTGCGTCATATGACACAACTTCTATACACTCCATATCTTTTTCTTTTGGGGCCCCACAATTCTTTTTGCACCTGGGCTCCGACTTAAAAAGGGCCGGCTCTGGATGTATGAATGCGATCCGAGAATATATATTGTTCTTTTCATTTATTTGTGCGACTTATTGATCAACAATAATGGCTCAGCGAAATCGATGCCTAAGTCTCTCCAAGTTCTGTCCAAGGGAAGCGGCACCTCTTGTTGTTTCATCAAACGTCCTTGTACTCGTCTACAAATAAAACACTTCTTGATTATTCATTTAATACAATTCCTGGCATCTGGAAACATTTTCGCCGAATCTTGGCTAGAGTATCGCTTAGTCCTCTGTGATAAATGTTTGTCGTACAGCACCCAAAGACCTTCGAATCCCTGACATATTTTGTTCCAATCGATCTTAGGTTTTACTCTCAACAGACCATCAACACTCCTCACACATTCAATCACTCTCAACAACTTCTCCAGCACCTGTCGTTTGCCGGGTTCAAACTTTGTTCTGATGGTGGGAGAGCATCAATCGACATGTTTAACTGTCCGCCCGACTCATTTTCAAGCATAGGGGCGTTAGCTGATTGTGGCCAATAGATTTTGTCTTTAACCAAACACTTAGGTCCAGTCCACCATGTTTGGTCACATACAAATTTGTTAGCGTCCAATCCCCTAGTCAGTAGATTGGCTGGATTTTCCTTGCTCGGAAGGTGTTTCCGTTCAGCGCCTGGTGCGTTGGGTCGAATTTTTTCGGTTCGTTGTTTCACAAACTGAATAGTCTGTCCATTATTTTGTCTAATCCAGGCCAGGACAATTGTTGATTCTGTCCAACAAACGACTTTAGTTGCCTTTAGTTTGCTCAATTTCTTCACTAATTGTGACGTCAACTAATGGTCTTGACTGGTCCAATCCTAGATTTTGACAAAACAAAAGAAATATTGTTACCAACTCCTCCCCCCACTCGTGTGTACGCTACAACTCCATAAGCTAGCGGGCTAGCATTGCAAAACAAGTGTAATTCAGTTTTAGAACTATCATGGTCAAGTCCTATCCATCTGGGCACTTTGATCAAAGACAAAACAAGAATTTGTCTTTTCCAATTTCGCCATCTTTTAGCTACATCTTCTGGCAATGTCTTGTCTCATTCAGACCAGGGCCGGCCTTTTTCAAGTCGGGGCTCGGGTGCAAAAAGAATTGTGGGGCCCCAAAAGAAAAAGATATGGAGTGTATAAAAGTTGTGTCATATGACGCAACAAAAAACAGTGTTCACATTATGTCTTACAATGTTGATGCGACCATTGATGTATTGATTTATTTCATTTAAATTTTTTTGAATTTTATAAATTTTTTTTTTTTGTTTTTTTTTTGGGGGCTCCTATAAGACTCGGGGCTTGGATGCCTTGCACCCGCTGCACCCCCCTCTGGGCCGGCCCTGATCCAGACCTTAATCGCCACAGACTCTGAAATATTTACTTTCCTGTCACAGGATACGCAGGACACTTTTTCACCTCGGTTGTCTTTGCTTCGAGGCAATTGGCTAATCTTAATCAGATGCTTGGCGCTTTTACTTGCGATGCACCAATTCTATTCAATTGGTGCAATTACTTTAATAAATATGCTAAGTTATAAACTATTAGTCTAGGTTTTTCTGTTCTAGTTGTTTTACTTAGTCTACAAAAAGAGGATTTTTTTCTAAAACGAAATTTAATTGCTGTTTTTAGGAAAAATCAGTGAGGCTCCTGCGTCGTTGTTGCCTTCATCTTATATTGTCGGTGGTGGGTGATGAGTAGTTAAACCAAGTTCATAAACGACATGATCGCACTGGTAAGTGATAATTGCTAGAGGTAGGATACCACACTTGCATTTTCGTCTTTATTCAACACTTAAATATTATCTGGATTAACCCCCGTAATGATACATTTTATTTATTTGAATGTTGTTGTATTCTGTTGGATCTATTCTGGTGTTATCTTGGTGGGGTAATTGCAGATCCGTTTATATTTCCAAGTTTATTAAATTTTGGAAATATGAATGATAAATTTATAACAAAATAAGGAATCTCACTACAATATTACATCTGATGCGGTTTAAATAGGTAAGTACAATTCTCTTGTGTGAAAGTTCTCTAGATGCTCTACTGGAATCCGAGGCTACTTCCAGTAGAGGCGCTTCAGGAACGGAGAAACAGAAAAAGTGCATTAAGAAAAATGAGACAACCGGAAACTTAAAATCCAGAAAACAGGATTAAATGTAAGATTTAGGTTAAATTACTATGAAAAACCATTTCTAAGTCAACATTGTAAATTAGTCACGTTTTGTGTTCAATTATTGAAAGTGCAAGAATGTCGATGTCAGCGCTTGTTGTGCGCACAGTTCATTCAACATTTTTAGGTGACTGATTTAAAATACATAATGAACATCGGGTCTGATCTAAAATCTAACCGATGGTTAATGATTTGGGATTTAGGACATAAAAAAATCATCCTGCAAAGCCTGTTTTCATATGGGAATCAACTTCCTGTGTTAAATATGCACTGAATAAAACTAAATTACAATTACAATAATGAATAAAATTACGTAGTGGGCCAGGAGAGAGAGAGAAAGTGCATTTAAAAGATGGTTAAGTAGATACTAAAACAGTTTAGTGACTGAGTTAACTTAGTCTAATGCTTGAGATAAAACAACAAGAGTTGATTTGATAATTTAGTACGCGAGATGAAATACTTTAAAAGTTTTTGAGATTGGATTTGACATTAAGGTTAAAACTACTTGATGGATATAAGTGCAAATTGTGCTAACATTTCCATTGAATTTTAGAAAATTGTGTTAGTTTACGTTGGTTATTTTTTAGTGCAATTAACAAAAGTCGTACAATTATGCTAGGAATGCTTTTCTTTCTTGTGTTAGTGTTACGTTAAATTTTCAATGTGTGAAGTCTGCAACTTCACTGTAAATCCAGGCCTGAGTTCCAAAAGGAACCCAGGCCTAAACTTGTAGATAAAGAAAAAGAGTCGACTGGTTTGTTGTGATGTTAGAACAGGAGTATTTATTATGGTTGGTTGCTAAGGGTTCTTGGCAACCAAAATGCTTTGTACAATTGTTATAATTTTAGCAGTTGTTGATACACAACATGCCTTCCCTCTTTATGAAATACACAAACACGGTGGGCGGCGATTGAAAATCTTTAACTACTAGTAATAAAATTTTGTATATTCGAAAATTAATTGGTAAAACTTAACAATCAAAACAATGGCAAGAGGTTGTGAATAGAAAACACCGAATCTCACTGTTGATACATCGACTCACAATTCCTGCACCAAGCAACCAAGGTGTCTCTCAATCTCGCGAAAGCAATTGGTTGCGAGTGGTAAATGGCAAACAGTTGACGACTATAGATTAGAATCAGCAGTCAGCGGTGAAGAGCCGTAGCCCGTAGAAAGGCAGTCGGTGACAAGCAAACAACAAACATCAGTCAGCAGCGAGCGGTCAGTGGTATGCAATTATCGACATATGGTCAGTAGTGAATGGGTAGTAGAGGAACACGCAGTCGGTGGCAGATTACCGACAAACACCAGTCAGTGGCAGATGACCACAAACACGAGTCGGTGGCAGATTACCGACGAACACCAGTCGGTGGCAGATGACCGACGAACTCCAGTCGGTGGCAGATGACCGACGAACCCGAGTCGGTAGCAGATGACCGACAAACACGAGTTGGTGGCAGATGACCGACGAACACGAGTTGGTGGCAGATGACCGACGAACACGAGTCGGTGGCAAATGACCAACAAATACGAGTCGGTGACGAGTAGTCAAAGGTTAACGATGCTTGCTTTAGGGCGAGAAAAACTGCTACTAAAATGTTTACTTTAATTTTCAAACTGCGGCACAATTTAGCTTTGGGTGCATAGTCCGCTAAACATTGTCGCAGATTTGATATCTCAGTTGTACTGGTCGAATTTCCCTCAACGCTTCCGCTGCTGCAGCTCTTCAGTCTTGTATATACTTTAGATTTTCCCAGCATCAGTGTAGCATTGCTTGAAGACACAATTTATCAACTAACTGTTCTGGAATGTTCAGTTGCCCCATTTCTATTAGAATGTTTGTGGATTTTGCATTTCTGGTTCTTTACATTGAAATCTCGTTATACCGAAAGTATATTATAATAAAATAATATATAATGGAATAACTACAACAGATAAACAACAAAAATAAAAAATTCGTTTTAAAGGTGTTCGCAATAGCAGAGTTCTAGAGGCAGAGACTGGGGTGTAATACAGAACTGCAAGTTATAACTGCACTTGCTACATGCCCTGAGGCCAATCAACTGCAGAGTTCATTCAGCTGCTAAGAGTCTAAAGTGCAGCTGTTATCAATTCTTGAATTGTGTTTGCATTTCCAAAAAAAAAAAAAAAAATTATTTTCTTCAACTGATTTCCTGAAACTAATTGCAAAACATTTCCCTAGGAAATTGCAACACCATAAGTTATACAGCAACCATTTACAATCATGGTTGTCATTAGAACAACATATTTTGTTTCCCCACTCATATTTTCATTCATACTTGTTAGTTTAGGAGAAGAATTAATCACCAAAACTACTTACAGAGTTGCTACTGTTGAATATGAACCTGTGATACCAAAGAATGCAAAACCCATTGAAATATTACTAGAAAATGCTAACAGATATTCACAATATGCTGCAAAAGCAGCTGAAAATGTAAGTACACTTGAAATAGTACACAGTTTGCAGCAAGCACTTTTTCCTTATACAGTTGAACCTCGTTATAACGAACCGTGATATAACGAATTTTTGTTATAACGAATTTTTTTAGATGACTTGGTTGGTTTCCTATAGAGCACCATGTTAAAAAAAATTCGATATAACGAATTTTGATATTACAAATTATTCGTTATAAAGAACAAGTTTTTAAGAACTCTCTAATACCCACAAGCCCTTTTTATAACGAATTTTGAAAATTAATCACAAGACTCACTTGTTTACATGCTGTGCCAGAAAATTTCATTTTTAAAATTAATTAAAATGAACATTTTATTTTAAAAAATACTGTAAAAAGTTAAATTCAAATAAAAATCACCAGGTGTATAAATTAATACTCTTTTTTATGATAAACATGAATTTGTTTTCAGTTATAAAACTAAAAAAAAATTTGTACTGTAATTTCTTCTAACGAATTTTCGTTATAACAAACAGATTTTTGGGTCCTTTGCGGCTCGTTATAACAAAGTACAACTGTAATTATACTTTGTTTTATGTTATAAATAGTGTAACAAAAAAGTGAAAAATGTGTATTTGCGGTGCACTTTTCCCGTTTGTTATCAACACAGCCGTCGCGCTATAATTAGAGATTTGGCGATTACGGTTTTTATATGTAAAACTTATAACTTATAAATTTGATGATTTTGGTCTTTGCCTTGCAAGATTTATAACCGATAGAATTCAAGTGACATCGTACAGTACAAGCACCAATATTTATTCCTGCTTTCTTCAACTCACTTTCCATTTCAGTTGACGAGGCAAATCTTATTTGTTTACAGATCGCCATTTGCATTTTAGTCGGTGACGTCCAGTATATGCAACCAGATTGGCTACACTATTTTTCGATATAATGTAAGCTCCGTTAGACTTATGAGTTTTTCACTATAATTATAGACATTACCAGGCCAGGAGATTTTTATAACGTAAAAGTTCCTGCCGCAAACTGTGTAATATTGATACTAAGTGCCTATAATAGACACTATTTTTTATAGAATGCTGAAATAATAGTTTTCCCCGAGTTTGGTCTTTCGTCAATAGAAAATCTTTATTCCACAAGAAACGAGTTGATTCCCTTTACTCAACATGTTCCAGATCCCTCGAAAATATCATGGAATCCTTGCCTAAGTCCAAACCAGTACGACAATTCACAGGTACGTTATTATCTCACCGTTACTCCAAAAATCCCGATGTTCCGCCGTGTTCCTCAAAATATCCTGTGCCATTGACAGAACCTAAACTTTCCCCGCAATTTAGATATTGAATTCAGTCGATTTGGTCAATTTAAACATTTATTTTATTGTTCTTAATCAATTTAGACATTCAATTTAATCATTTTTATCAACTTAGATATTGAATTCAGTCATTTTGGTCAATTTAGACATTGAATTTAGTTATTTTGGTCAATTTAGATGTTGAATTCAGTCATTTTGGTCAATTTAAACATTGAATTTAGTCATTTTGGTCAATTTAGACATTAAATTTAGTCATTTTGGTCAATTTAGACATTGAATTTAGTCATTTTGGTCAATCTAGACATTGAATTTAGTCATTTTGGTCAATTTAGACATTGAATTTAGTTATTTTGGTCAATTTAGACATTGAATTTAGTCATTTTGGTTTCTACTTTCTTCGCGACTCCCGGGTAGAGAACCACTGGTTTACGCAGTTCCTGCATTTATAGGCAATCTGTAATTCACCACATTTTTAATTCATAATAAAATCCATTTCTAGATTCTTCAAATTCTGAGTTGTGCAGCCCACAACAATTCAATAGCACTTCTGGCAAACTTAATCAGCCAAGAGTATTGTAACAGGCAAGAGTATTGTAACAAGCAAGAGTATTGTGACAGGCAAGATGACTCAAACTGTCCTGTTGATGGATTCTATCTATTCAACACTAATGTTGTTTTCGATAAAAATGGAAGCATCATTGCAAGATACCACAAACGTCACTTATTTTTTGAACCTTTATTAGATGCTGCTGTTGAGGTAAGAACGCCAACATAAACTTAGTTATGTAGTGTTAGTACCACAACAAGAATTTGAACAAGAATTCTATCTACAGCCGGAGTACATTTCGTTCGATATCAATGGAATAAAATTTGGCACCTTTACATGTTTTGACATTTATTATGAAGATCCTGCAATCAAGTTAGTGACAGAACGAGGCATTAGAAACATTATTTTCTCAACAGCTTGGGGAAACCAAATGCCATTTATAACGGGAGTGCAAGTTTTCTCTCGTTGGGCACGTGGACTGGCAATCAATCTAATAGTCTCAAATTACTACAAGCCACAATGTAAGTTACAGAATAATTGGATCGTTCAACCTGAATGGTCAACATCCTTCTCATTCCCAGAACCCACAGTTGATTTGCTAGATTTGCTGTTGATTTGCTAGATTTGCTGTTGATTTGCTAGATTTGCTGTTGATTTGCTAAATTTGCTGTTGATTTGCTAGATTTGCTACTGATTTGCTAGATTAGCTGCTAATTTGCTACTGATTTGCTAAATTTGCTGCTGATTTGCTAGATTTGCTGTTGATTTGCTAGATTTGCTGTTGATTTGCTAGATTTGCTGTTGATTTACTAGATTAGCTGCTGATTTGCTAGATTAGCTGCTGGTTTGCTAGATTAGCTGCTGATTTGCTAGATTAGCTGCTGATTTGCTAGATTAGCTGCTGATTTGCTAGATTAGCTGCTGATTTGCTACTGATTTGCTAAATTTGCTGCTGATTTGCTAAATTTGCTGCTGATTTGCTAGATTTGCTGAATTTGCTAGATTTTCTAGATTTCCTGTTGATTTGCTTGATTTGTTCAATTTTTACAGATGGCCGCTTGGGAACTGGTGTTTATTCATCGCAAGAAGGTTCCGTCGCTGACACCTTCGATATATCAAAGAACGGTAGCCTTTTGATAGCCGATTTGCCCGTGCATCCGTCTCCCATTCCTCAAGACCAATCAAAATGTTCCGTAGAAAACCACTCAAATGAAGAATCAAATCAAGCCATGGAACCAACTTCATTCGTCCCATTTGAAATGACCAATATCCCATCATCACAACCAGTCGCTCCTATTCATAAAGTATTCTACCAAAACATTGAAAACTTCACCAAAATACCACTAAATGAGAACGACCACTCTGCAATACTGTGCCATGACGGCACGTGCTGTAATCTTCAATATGACATGATAAACAACAATGATTCCGCAACATATGCTCTTGTAGCTTACAGTGGAGTTCACGTTATAGATTACTTCCACGCAGGTATGACAACTTGTGCAGTTATGAGATGTGAAAACATACTTGATATTCAATCATGCGCACAATTGGCCACAACAAATTCAAGCACACATTTCAATAGCTTGATTCTGAGAGCCAATATTGACCAAAGTGTTGTTTTTCCAAGTGTTGTCAATACAAACATGGAGTTGGTTACAAATTGGCAATTCTCACGTGCCTGTTGTGTTGATGGAACATCGGAATGGATAATCAAATTAGAGGATGTGCAGAATTTGAAAAGTGCAAGTATTTATGCTAGAGTATACTCAAGAGACAAAAATTATCAAATTGAATAAACTATTGAATTAAAAATTGTACTTTGGAATGTATACCGCAACTAGAGTGAAGTGTCGATTATCCAAACGGCAGTTGAAGTTGTTTGACTTTATTCCCACTTGAGGGCGCTATCATATTTGCATGTACGCAAAATGAGTAAAATAAATAACTTCCTGTTTGACCCTTAAAGCAAGCACATGTCTCTCCTATCTTGGCAATTTCGATCTGCACAGAAAAAACATCCCATCCACAAATAATCTTAATGTAATATTTTCTTTTTCTTTTTGTACATAAACGTGTAAAGCCTGGTTCACACTTGCGATTACGTCGCGGATACGCGCCTAAAAACGACGTAACATGCGTCACTTCCTGTTAAAACTGCGGATTGAGGGCGGATTTTGGAAATAGGATTTATTTCTATTTTTC
>JAQFXT010002305.1:0-12692 GCA_034683725.1 Strigamia crassipes
TCAACTGCAAAATACAAATACAAATCGCCCTCGAATATTAGCCGCGACTTGTATTCCAAGTGTTGATATTTTGCCGCGACTTGTAATCGAGGGCGACTTTAAATCAAAGAAATACAGTATCACAATATTGCAGTATATCGTAATATTGCGATATATCGCATTTCGCATAAGTTTTCTAACGGCCTTTGATTTCTTTTGTTTTTATTTCTTTTTAGCATCTGCAATACCTCCGAGTTATTGGCCTAGAGGGCTGGTCAATCAAGGAAATAATTTATGCTTCATAAACACTGTATTTCAATGTTTATCACGAATACCATACTTTACGACTGAATTGAATCGTTCATTAGCTCGCACTGATGGTGCATTAATGGCCATAAGTAGACCCGAGAGACCAGTTGCATTGTCCGTAGCGAAATTACTGAAGGAATTAGAAGTTGGTGACGGAATGACAATGTCTCAAGTAAAACGCAATCCAGAATTAACACATTTTCCAAATTAAATTGCAATGTTTATTCTAAAAATAGAACAATTTCCGGTTGGCTGCAAGCAGAATGAATCCACTGCTCGTTTCACCTCCAATAATCGGTGCCAAACAATCTCAACAGGATGTAGCCGAGTTTACGATGTGGTTACTGGCGGTTTTACACAATGCGATGAATATATATCAGGACAATGGCGGGTCATTTTTTTTTCAAAACGAAGTGCCACCATCGATGGCTTCATTGCAAACGATTTTTTCCAGTACCGAAAGACAGAAGATCGAAGAGATGAGGCAGCGATATCTTTTGGAGGTGCAATATTTAATTATATCTTTGGCATTGTGTGACCGTTCTGCGATCACTGGCCGACACTTGCGGTCCCTTCTGCGGCTCTCTAGCAATAGGAAGAGCTGTGGTCCGAGTATGGCCAATCTGATGCAGAGATCTGGCTGAACGGAAGTTGCGTGCACAGTGTCCGGAAGGCAGTCTGCTGCACGTGTAAGACCGTTCTGGTCTGTTTCACGTGGTCACTGCAAACCCGCCATGATGCACGGCGACTTCTGGCCTTGTGTGCCCGTTCTGCGGACCACGGGGACCTGAGCGTCCCAGTCATGTGTGCCAGAAATCATTAGAAACTCGCTGGCCACGCAGTCCCAGATTGCGTGACCAGCGGTCAGGACATTAGGATGGATTTGAGAAACTCCATGTAGCGTGGTAAACACACCTGGCCTCTAGACAACCGATTTCAGTAAAGATACTTTAACTGAAGTAGTGCGTCTTTGTGCGTTCTTTGTAATTTATCGTGTGTGTTGCGTCCAGCGACACGTGGCCGTCCTTTTGACCACGTGGCGACTGAGTCCGAACACTCACAATTGTTTTGTTGAGATTAAATTTTTTTGTAGATTGGTCGGGCGGAGAGCTTGGATGATGCAATACTGCTTGAACCATTGAAAAAATTAGCTGATTTTGAGTGGGAGATTTATGGCATGACAAACAAGTCTGTGATTGACCAGATGTTTACTGGGCAGATGGCTGAGTTGCATCAGTGTTTAGCTTGTCATCGAATATCTGTAGACATTCAGGTACGACAAACTAAAAAAAAAAATTGTTCAACTCAGTTATTCTTTCACTAATTTGTTTTGGCAGAATTTTACTCTACTTCCGGTTGCGATTCCTGTGTTGGCAAGTTGGACTTCTTTTTCTTTAGAAGACTGTCTGAGGCAGTTTGATGCGATTGAACAATTGGAAGGCAATAACTCTTTGCGATGCGACTGCGCAAATTCTATGCCGAAAATGACTGAAATTCGGTATAATGTTTAATTAGTAATCTTTGTGTCGGTTTTTATTAATTTTTTTGCTCTCATAATTCAAGAAAAGAACGAAATTCTTCTTCTGAAAAATCTTCAACACCTATAATTGTACCTGATGGAGGAAATCGATATATTAATTTTGCTCGGCAACCAGCGATGTCGCCTATTCCGTTGGAAAATGAGAAGTAATGAACGAATGTTTTGCATTTTCTCTCTAGTTGAATGGTACTATAGTACCTAACTCCAAACTGCTTTTTACCCTTTTTTGAAAGTAATTTAAGGGATAGTCTGGCTACTACATGTTTAAGATGTAAAATGCACATTAGTTGTTTTAAATTACGTTTGTCGTACATTTTTCTTTGTTTAGTTTAGAAAAAAGAAACTGGTGATACAATGCAATATTTAAATTTTTGTGCATAATTAAACTTTTACTTTTACTTTTTATTTATTTTAAGCAAATTATACACCAGACTATCCCTTTAAGTTAACGGTTCCCGCTAACTTGGCGAGTAATGCAGTATAATTGCATTAATGTTTGTATTAAATTTAGTAAAAGTTAGTGATGTTGATCATTAGTTTGAATGCAAGCTATTGCTCAGAGGCAAACCAGCGAACTTCAACACCCGTTTCTAACTTCAAGGAAGGATGCAAAAGAACCATTTTATGCCGGTTACCACAATGCCTTATCATACAACTGATGAGGTTTAGGTATGTTTAGTATGTAATTCCACAAAGCAATAAATGTTCTCGAATAAAGGCGTGACCGCGATCCCTTTGCGGCTCCCTAGCAATAGATGGAACTGTGGTCCAATCATGTTAGATTGGACACACGGATTGCCGGCAAGAACCGGATGTCACGTGCCCGAGATCCACACATCTTCTGGACGTCATTCGGTCTTGCGATACGTGGTCATGACCTATTCGGTCAGTTCCCTTGTCCACAAAAGACCCGACCCGACACGATGCGTGGCGATTATGGCCAATCGGATACGGGGACTCAGCAAACCGGAAGTCGCACGCACGGGGTCTCCAAGACGTCCGGAAGGCAGTCTGTCCTGTGGGATGGCACGCGTAAGACCCTGGTGGTCTGTTTCACGCGACTTCTGGCTTTGTGTGCCCGTTTTGTGGGCCACATGTGATGAGGCATTTGGACATTGCTGACCAGGGGAGGGTCAAGCAGTGCTGGATGCTGATCACAAATGAAAAAAACTGACTAGAACATGTTTTGGTTTATTGGTTTTTGGCCTTTTATTCAAGAGTTGTCTAGGGGTTGGTTCCAGACAGTGCCTTCCAGCTTGGGGCATGTTTCCACACCCCAACTTATGTCAACCAGCGGCCACGTGGCTACGAGACCACGTGGACGCCGAAGACTGTCACCTTTTGTGTGCCTGGGCATTACCCAGACTTCTCTGACCGTCTCAGGTCACGTCTTGCATGTTGAACAGGACCTGGTTAGTCTTGCGACTTACCACGCTGCCTGTCCACAACAGACTGCCTTCCTGGGGTTCTGTGAACCCCATCGACGGCACTTCCGGTTCTGCCCTGTGGCTAGTGGCCAGCTGACCACTTCCGGCCAGCAGCGCCTCCTGTTGGCGGGTGCTGCTTAGGGCGGCCATCGACGTTAGTGTCCGCAAGGCGGTCACACAAAGACCCGAGCGTCCCAGTTGTGTGTGGTTATTTGTATTTATCGTGTGTGTTGTGACCAGCGACACGTGGCCTTCCCCTTGACCACGTGACGTTTGGGGTAGATTAAGTAATTGTAAACTAATTTTTCGTTAAGGTATGATCGTAAGCGCAAACAAGGTCATAAGGTCCATACTGCTGTTGTCTTAAATCAAAATGGACTAGACTTAACCTCAGTAGCATTGAAAACAAGAGCAAAGAATGAGAACCAGTTATGTGACAACAATCCATCTCGTTATCAACTTCTTGGGTTTTGCTTGCACGAAGGTGGTGAAAATACAACCTATGGACATTACATAGCTTATGCTCCAGGTAATTTCAACCGCATTGTACTAGTCTCTCATTTATAACTTATCTGTTCTTAGACAGCAAAGGAAGTTGGTACAAATTGGAAGATGAAAATGTACAAAAAATTTCAGTGGATAAACAGTTAAATTCTCGTGAAGTGCAACAAAATGTTTATCTAGTTTTTTATTACCATAAAACATAATATTTTTGTATGCTGTTTTTTGTACATGTAAACCAAAATGTGGTTCAGTATTATCTTATGAAGGATAAATACACAATAATAAGAATGCAATTGTAATAATGACTTAATTCAATTCTTTATTTCCTAAATGGACAACAAACTGGTCAAACTTAGTTTAATGAAGATCCGCGTACAACCAGAAGATTTACGGTAATTATTACTGTAAAACACCTTTTTTAGAACTAACATTTGGAGTTGTAACGACCCCTATGACAAGGATGGCATGAGGGTGAGTTTTGGGAGAGAAATTCGCAAGTTGCAATAAAAAATATAATTTATTTTAAACAATGAGCCAGCATATCCAAGACAGGAAATGCGATTTCCTGCAACCAAGGAAAAATATTATTTTGGCTCCAGTTGCATCTCAGGTTCTAGTGTCAAACGGTCATGTTTTTAGTGTTTTCCCATTTCAAGTGTTCAATTTTTGTGTAAAACATATTCGTGACCAGAGATATCAGATTCAATTCATTTATTTGACAATACTCATTATTGTCAAATAATCCATTGGTTTTATCAAACCTTTCCAGTAGGAAAAAAGGAAAAAAGGAGTGAAGACAGCGACTCGATTAAATTCGTCGCCATGGAGTGAAGTAAGCGATTTGATTAAATTCGTCGCAAAGGAGCAGCGATTTGATTTAATTCATCGTGAAGAATCAACGATTCAATTCAGCTTAGCGCAACATTCAACGATCAAGATGCTCGACGATGGAAGCCGCATATATTAACGTGAGTGAAGATTACTAGAATTCGCAATTTGCGAGCTACTCTAGTCAATTGAGAAGTGAACGTCACGAATTAGACAATCGAGAACGAATTCATCAGCAGAGAAATCCGCAAGAGTCAAGATTGCTCAAACGAAGAATAAATTAATAAGATTTTAATCTATTTCTATTTTTTATCTCATTTCACTTAAAGTTAATATTATTTTCCTAATCTTTCATTTAGTCAATATAGAATGTTTATTGTAAAAGAGTCTTTTTTCACTCACGTTGAGTGAGATCAGGAATTTATTCATAAATAGAATAAAAAGACGATTTAATTTGAATTATAATATAAAGTGTATTTATTCAGCCAATAGTTATAAAATAGTTAGTGTAAGTCTCAAGTGAGCAACCGTAACTTTCTAGATTCTTAGCGCGTAAGATTTGAGATCGTTACAGAGTTTAATAGTGAATAAAAAGTTTATTATTTATTTTTATCAATAAAATGTGGTTGGTTTTATTTTTATTAATAAAAACGCGCCACACAAATGGAAAATGACAAGATACTTAAAGTTTTAGGTTTGTACTGTGTTGTCAAGGAGTCGGCGTACGATCTGGAAGGTATTTCTTAGAACTGGTTGAAAATGCATGACGGATGACATTGTAGAACAGAAACAACCGCTTTTATATTAGAGATTTGGCAATTGCATTTTTTCCGAATCTGTGCGACGGTGCCAGGTATACAATTCCGAGCCCAGAAAACGTGCTGTATCGATGCGAAATGAGCTAAAAATTTCGTTTTTCGGATGCGTGAAAACTCCGACATGCAGAAATCAAATTTTTAAGTGGGGAACGTTAGCGGTACGTAACGCAAACGAAATCGTTACGTACGCCTCGGCCAGCTGAAACGCTAATTAGATTTTACTTTCCGGATATACCGCTAAAAATTTATAATAATAAAAATATGTTCTTAGCGGTATATCCACGTTCCTGGCAAATCTTTGGTTAATTTTTGTAATTTAATGTTTGGTTGCCAAAAAAAAAGCGAATTCAATGCAAAAATTAGAAAAAAATGATTGAAAACTGAAAGTCAGCGAATCCATGAAAAACTTATTACGGTACATACAATTGGAGGGACCGACATTCCGGTACTATAAATCTAGTCGATGGCTGGTTAAATCACTTTTAAAACATACATTAAATCTCTAAATCACACATTAAATCTCAAAATAAATCCATAAACCTCAAATAAATCAATAAACCTGTACAAATCTATAAATCCTTTTAAATCTGCAAATTTATAAATCTCGTACAGGTTTTTAGATTTGAAAATCCAAGAAGTCTTCTAGAAATCCTAGAAATCCTCTGGAAATCCATGAAATCTTCTGGAAATCCATGAAATCTTCAAAATAATTGCAAAATTTGGAGTAAAATCAAACAAAATCTATAAAGAAATCCACCTGAAATTTTCAAATTCACAGCAAATCCCTCAAATCTTTAGCAAATCTCTGAAATCCATAAAATCAATCAAAATCTTTAAAAAATCTCTAAAATCATAGAAATCTATAAAATCGATCAAAATCTTTAAAAAATCCTAAAATCAATCAAAATCTTTAAAAAATCCTAAAATCGATCAAAATATTTAAAAAAAATCCTAAAATCGATCAAAATCTTTAAAAAATCCTAAAATCTTCAGGATTTCAAAATTTCAAACCCGATTTTTGCGATTGGCGACCCCCTCGGTTCCCTCGGACATTCTGGATAATTTGAATCTGAATAACGTACGAGTCATAGCAAAACAAATGCAATATGCCTGTTCGTAGTATTACAGTGTGCAATTTAATTCCGCTTTACTAAAATTAACTTATTCACCACTTGAAAATTTTAATCATTTCATTTTGTATTAACTTGTACTTATACTTTGTATTACATTTTACGTGGCTTTCATTTAACATAAAAGATCAAAAAAAAAAATCACCGATTTTGTACATTCTTGAGTTTTCTTTCTTTCTTTCTTTTCTCAATCGATTACGATTCTGCATCTGGGTTCGGCCATCGACAAATCGCACTGCATCCCGCGTTCGCAGGCCCTGAATCTACAGTTCGAAATTGGACCAAACTGTGAACGAGTTACGACGATTTTTCCAGTTTCGGCAATCGGAGTTGTGATTGATTGGCCAATGTGGCCATCTTCAATTGGACGTGCTTGCGTGCGAGTGAAACAGACAAAGGTGCTTAAAACGAATAGAAGAATTATAAAATTCATTGGGAATCTATAAAAATTAAAAAATAAAAATAAAAATACCGTCAAAAGCGGCGGAGTTTGAATAAATGAACTGCGCAAACGAAAAAGTAAAATAAAATGTTGAATAAACGTACCGTGGAATCACTAAATCACGTATTTTGTGTCAATTTTGGGGAAAGGTTTGCATGCTGTTGGTAAGTTTTCGATCCGTTGCAGTCGTGTCTGGACTGGCATGCCTCGGATGAGTCATACGAGTCGTGATTGGTGGATCATTGTAACCACTTTTGGGTCAGGGGTTTGGTAACGGATTAAGGGGATTTGAATTAGTTTGATCAGAAGCCACTAAGCACAAAACGCCAAAAACTAAAAGAAATGTACAAAAACGCAGAAAAATCCAGAAAACATGCACAAAAAACCGAAAAAAATGCACAAAAATCCAGAAAACATGCACAAAAAACCGAAAAAAATGCACAAAAATCCGGAAAAATGCACAAAAATCCGGAAAAATGCACACAAACCTGGAAAAATGCACAAATACCAGAAAAATGCACAAATACCAGAAAAATGCACAAATACCAGAAAAATGCACAAATACCAGAAAAATGCACAAATACCAGAAAAATGCACATAAACACCAAAAATCCGGTAAAATTTACAAAAATCCAGAAAACATGCACAAAAACGCCAAAATCTGGAAAAATGCACATAAACACCAGAAATCCGGAAAAATGCACAAAAACACCAGAAATCCGGAAAAATGCACAAAAACGCCAAAAATCCGGAAAAATGCACATAAACACCAAAAATCCGGAAAATGCACAAAAATCCAGAAAACATGCACAAAAAGACCGAAAAATGCACAATAACGCTAAAATTCCGGATAAAATGCACATAAACACCAAAATTCCAAAAAAATGCACAATCTTTGAAATGGTGTTGTTGTTAGTGAAATTTTTCCTTTCGAGCCCTGGTCATTGCACTTGAAACACAACACTCAATAAACTCTACTTTGAAACTGCTCTTTAGGAATGATTTGAATCGGGTTATTATGAAAAAACTGCAGATTCGAAACCTCAAGATTAGACACAAGTCTACCCAAACCCGCAGGAAAAGGACGGCAACTAAAAAAACAATGATCGAGAGCATTTTTCGCATCAACTCGTTGCTTCGGATCAAGCTCCAACAAATTATCCATCAAATCCAAACCCCGATCATCCGTAACCCACCGCTTCATCTTTTTCACGACCACACGCAGCGGATGACCACAAAACTCCATCACATTAAACAAAGGCAATTTGTCAACATCCGGCCAATTCCGCTTACAAATCGACCCGCACAAATTCCCGATCAACTTCAACTGATTTTGCTCGCTCGTACCCGGAAACAAAGGCGTCCGAATCCACATTTCGGCCATGATGCACCCGACACTCCATTGGTCCACCGGAAATCCATAACACCGGTCGCCTAGCAACAATTCCGGTGCGCGATACCACAACGTCACAACTTTGTTGGTGTAAACCGGATTTTTCATCACCGGTCTCGACAGGCCGAAATCGGTGATTTTCAGCACCCCGGTTTTCGTCACGAGTATATTAGCCGGTTTCAAATCCCTATGCAAGATAGCGAGAGACTTGTGCAGATAATGGACGCCCTCTAGTAACTGTTTCATAATGTGTTTGATGACCGGTAACGTGAATTTGATTTGTTTGTTGTTGAGTAAACCGTACAAGTCGTGGTCGCAGTAATCGAAAACCATGTAAAAGTAATTTTTTAGTTCGCTAGTTTCGTTTCTCTCGGTCGCACGGCAAACTTCGATTAAATTAGTAACATTTTCGTGTTTGGTTTGTTTTAGTATGTTTATTTCTCTGACGGCGGTTATGTGAAGTCGATTATTCGATCCGTTTGACAGGATTTTCTTGAGTGCGACCAACTGCATCGTTTTTGGGTTTCGACCTTTGTAAACTTCGCCGTAAGTGCCCTGCCCGATTTTGCCGATTTTCACGTATTTCTCGCATAGTTTGTTGTATTCGGAGAAATTAGACGTGACGGTTACAACCGGTTTTGATTGTGCATTTGCTCGAGTCGGTATCGATCTTTGTTCGTTAATTCCGGTCATAGCGGATAGAATGTCGTCTACTAGGTTGTTGTCGGAGGTTTCGGTTAGTCGACGTTGTTTCGGTTTCGATGCAGCATTCGAGTCGGCTTTCCCATCAGCATCGCGTTCTCGTTTTCGTTTATTCATTTCGTTTTGCAATAGAAAATTAAAATCAAAAATGAATTAGGTCGATGTGAGAGTAGGAAAGAGACAACCGGTAGTGTTGTGTTTAACTAAACTGTTTATTATCGCAAAGTACAAATGTTTAAGTAATCAGAATGAAGAACGTTTTCCGTACGTGCTGTACGGATGATGAATACGTCGAGTGAACGTGATACGGATGATGCACGCTCACAGACAGTAATGGTGTTTTAAAAATTACAAACAATTTATTAAAACCAACAAGCGTTTCGATCAAACTATTACCTTCAATGGTCAAAACTATAATGAAACTACTATGACCCATCGATCTACATGTACTTAAAATTGGGTTTTCCTAAAACCTGCAATATTGGGTTTTTCTAAATCTGCATTATTGGGTTTTCCTAAAACTTGCATTATTGGGTTTTCCTAAAACCTGCAAAATCTGGCCATTTTTGTTGATGTATTATGCCTGCTAAAATTAAGATTATGATTTATAATTTATTGGTAATTGGTTAGATCATTGTGTAAATTCGTGGAAAATCGTTTGGCCAATAAATTAAAAAAGTGGATTTAAAGTAAAGTAGAGTGGCGCTTATAACTTAATTGGTGGACGTAGGTGTTTATAAAACCGATTTGTTTACATGATTGGACATTATAAGTGAATGTATAGTTGTCGAAAATAAAAAATTTCTTTTTGTTTGTAATCGTCGTCTGCTCACTGGTCAAAATGGTGGATGTCCTTCACTGGCTAGCGCCATCAGGTGGCGCTGCAGTCACCGGAAGTGTCCTGTGTGGTTGTAATGAACGCTGCTTTACGATTCTTGGCCATTCACAGGAAGACTGCCCTCGACAGTGTGATGGTTCTGTCATTCACTGGGACCAAAGCGTCCTCGATGCGTTTTGCCTTCACAGGCATGGCAGCACTGATTAATTGCCTTCACTGACCATATGGCCAATGGCCGCCATGGTCAGTAGCTGACTTTGACTACACAGCCCCTGCATGGAAAATACATTCCAAAAACACTAACCCCTAGAAAACTTGTGACTTTCGTCCGGTCACTGGGAAAGGGGTGCGGACGTCTTTTGCCGCATGGCGCCAATAAATGGCGCTAGCGTCGATAAGAAGACGTGGGCACCGGATGTCGGCCCCGTAGCGCACTGACACTGGGCAGAGAGTTCGGTGCGTGCCACAACAGTGGACAGTCGCAACTCGCCTGGCCTCCTGTCCCCAGTGATACGATGGCCGACAATCCGACGATTATGGCTGTGATATGGCCTACTGGGACCTGAGCGTCCCAAATGTGGCTTGCCTGCATAGGCGAGCCCAACAATGTTAATTTGCCAACGGCCGTCGTGGTCAGTGGTTAACTTGGAAAGGGCTGTTTACACAGCCGTTGCATGGGAAACACACTCTAGAGGCATTAACCCCTAGACAACACCAATTCAACAAAGCCAATAAACTTAACCTGAATATAATGCTGTCTCTTGTGTGATTTCTTTAAGCGTGTGTGTCCAGCGTTCCCTGACCCTCCCCTTGGTCAGAGTGCGTTGCCCAAACACTCACATACTGATCGATAAAGCCATTTACTAAAGCTAGTGCTGTCTTTTGTGTGATTTTTTTATAGGGTGTGTTGTGTCCAGCGTCTCCTGGCCCTTGCTTAGCCATGATACGTTGCCCAAACACTCACACGTTTAGCTGCTTTAAGTTTATCTGCCAGATTGCAAACAAATCCATAGTGATTCAATGACATCAGTCTTAGCTTGGTCTCTTAGCTCTGGAAAATGTGGTCAACTGTCTTACCTTGATCACATAATTTAAAAAAATAAACTGAGAAAATGATAATGTCTTTCATCTACATAGATGTTTTTGCCATTTGGTAGATAAACTTAAAACAACTAAATAAAAGAAAATTTTTATTTTCTACTACTGCATATATATGCACCACACATACACAAAAGTATTAATTTAAAATACGATACTAAAAGCATCAGTAATGAAATTTATGAATAAATGCTTCATAATGCAAAACGTTTTATTTTTGTTTTCTAAATATTGATTTGAAACATCTACAAACAAAAATTAATGTTCTGTTGTGTTTGCTATGTAGGGATTTAACCATCCCACCATTGGTGTGGTCTCTTAACAGTGAACTCCACACATCCCTTGCCTTGACCCTTGTATGCAAACACACACCCAAATGCTGGTGTCACTGTATTTCAATGGTTTAGATTTTAAGATTAAATGCACCTGAAGAGCAAACTTAAAACACTGAAATCAATTTTCCATTACTTTGTGGGTGTACTGACATCACAAAATGAATAAATCATAAAATGTTTCAAATGTAAATAACTAACATATGTGAGACTGCAGCAGATGTCATCTGTATTCTGCTGAAGGAAACACATAAAATTTATGAATAAATGTATTATGCCTTCAACATTTCATGTCAAAGAAAATTGTTTTATTTCCTTTTTATGATCGTACCAAGTTCAGGCAATAAATAATTCACTGGACATATTTATATTATTTCAGCAGTTTCTAGTGCATGGACTACACCGTACATTCATATTCCAGCGTAAATTGCCAGTAGTTCGAAAACAGAAGCAGATAAAACACGTAAGTTTAACCATTTTTAATATATTTGATCCAACTATACATTGGCAAAGTTCTCTGGATATGTCACTCCCAACCCAACTCTTAAAAACCAACTAGAAATTATTTGAAATTATGTCCACAGCTTGACACAAAATCAAACAATGGATTCACTCAATCGCAATCAACCACTTGGTCGAATTCAGCAACTAAGAAGACGGAAATTGCTTCAGCTTATTCGCATTACTATTGAGGAGCAATCGAGGATCCCAGCATTCATCAAATCGCTAAAAAAGAGCTCAGAGAAGAAAAAAAATATTTGTATTTTAATTTGTACATTACTAATTATCAATTTCGTGGCTTGTGTTTACCAAACTACAGAGAGGATATTGCATCTTGTGGATGAACCAACTGCAGTTGATGCACACATGATTGAAACAACACATGGTTCCTTTCCTTATGTTTATGTCTACCCATCTATACCGGTCACTGACACAGATGACTTTACAAGTGTACATAGTTACATAACTGATGCCTACTTGCGTACGGTAAATTATTTTTAATTTTTATTTATTTTCTCACAAATTAAATTTTAATCAAAAGTGAAAAATAAAATAAATATTTGCAGCCAAAATTAAACTTTAACCTTACAATTGCAATTTATGAGACTTGGTTAACTGGGCTCATTCCACAAGTTTTCAGTCATAAGTGAACCAACATTACTATTGTCTTTGTTATACCAAGTTCTTTTTTTCACTTAGCATTACCAATTCCATATGGGAATGATGCTTACAAGATGGTCATAAAACTTAAATTTCTAAGCAAAGAAAAATATGTACAACTACATTTCAAAAGTTTAGAAAGTGAGTGAAAAATTCACTCAGTCAGTGAATAACACGAAATAGTTGATTTA
>JAQFXT010002306.1:0-12691 GCA_034683725.1 Strigamia crassipes
AATTGGTTTAAAAAATTGGTTCAAAAATTGGTTCAAAAAATTGGTTCAAAAATTGGTTCAAAAATTAGTTCAAAAATTGGTTCAAAAATTGGTTCAAAAATTGGTTTAAAAACTGGTTCAAAAATTGGTTCAAATTGATTCAAATTGGTTCAAATTAGTTCTGCAGCTCCCCATGGCAAGATGAGTTGTGGTTCCGGATACGCATATTGGCATAACCTACCCGATTTCGGCAGCCAGAGTAACTAATCCGTCAACAGGTCAAAAATCACCACGTTGTTGTTCGGTTAGGTTTAGATTTAGGTTTAGGGTTAGGTTTAGGGTTAGGTTAGGTTAGGATATCTCTCAATGACTTTGTTCGTTTCTTGGGCAAAGTTCTTTATCAGAAATCAGCAATGGATGATGGGGCAAGGGCACCAACGAGACAAAATGCACATGGGGCCTCAACACCCTAGGAACGTAATTAGGGTGCCCAGATGTCCTGATTTTATCAGGATTGTCCTGAGTTTTAGAAGCTCGTCCTGATTCTAAAAATGTCCCGATTTTGTCCTGAAATTCGGGTTCCCGTCCTGATTTGTCCTGAACTTTTTAAATTTTTAAGATAATCATTGTCGCACTCAGTTATTTACTTACCGTAAACAAGATAAATAAACGCATCAGTGTGTTTTAGTTTATATATAAAAAGATTTTGGGTGACTAAAAATTTGCTGAATCGGATATCGTCTAACAGTAAATACACGTGAATTTGATGTTTTATTGTAGTAATAAACGTTATTTTGAAAAGTGCCACTTTTTTTCAATGTCCCGACTTTGGACCAGAGGTATCTGAGCACCCTAAATGTAATACCAATCGTGATCTGTCTGCCGCGGAAAGTTGATCCTATGTAGCAGACAGATCGCAACTTCGTTCAAAAATCTTAGAAAAACACTAAACTATGATTTAAATGATGCAAGGTCAGATTTAGTAGTTGTTACCCAATACGGCCGCCAATAATTTCGCGCATTGAATTCTGGGATAGCTAAGTGAAATGACCAACTTTTAAAATGTTCAGTTACAAACCAATAAAAACATGTCATTCCCTTGTCTTGTTTATCATAAGATGATTCGTTTGAAATATCATCTAAAAAAAAATAAGTCAAATAATGATTTACAAAGGATTCTTTTGTTCCCGTACAGATTTTCAACTTTGAACTCAGCGCTGAACAAATCAAAACCATCGATCGCCTCGACGCTGACCGAAGATTCTGCATCCCGCCGCCGCCATCAGACACAACAAATTAAAAACACTAAACAAAAAATAAACAAAAAATAAACAAAAAATATATAATTCGAATATTATTTTTCTCTTTTATTTCCAATAATACAATAATACAATAATACAACTAAAATAATAATAATAAAACTAGGCCTAATATTAAAAGTATTAAAAATAATTAATGATTAACACTTATAAACATAAAACTATTGGTTGTCGGCCGTGACCGCGTAGGTCGGGTCGATGCCTTCGGTCGGGAACCTCAAATCGGGCGGAGATCGGCGAGCGCTGGCCGTCGCGAATTCGCCCGACAATCTCTTCCCGTACGGCAGCCGTCGCTCGTACAAATACGACGGCGGCGGCAACGGACGCCCGTACGGATCCATGTACGGCTTCACGTATTCTCTGCCAGCGTAATAACGATCCCGGAAAACTGGCGGCGGCGGCGGCGGCGGCGGCGGCGGATACGGAGGAAACGGTTGATAATAGTCGCACGTGTACCGATTCATCCAATTGTAGGTCCCCATCATTCCTCCGCGGCCGCGATACCCGACACCCTTTGCGCGCACAGTACTAGTCGATTGCTCGACGCTGATTCGCGAACCGAGAAAGATGTAATTATTCAAACCCTGGATCGCGGCTTGCGCCTCTTCTTCCGTCGTCATGTGCTATTTTACACCAAATTCAGGTTAAGTAAATAAATAAATAAATAAAATGATTCGAGTTTACCACAAACGCATAGTTTTTGATTATGTCGCATTCCTTGACGGAGCCGAACTTGGAGAAGAGTTCCTGCAGATCGGCCGGACTGCAACCGGGAGGAAGGTGACCCACAAATATCTTTGTCTTTTGCATGGCCGAAGCGCACTGTGGGAAAAATTCAAACAAAATTCGCCAAATTCGAAGAATTTATTCATTTGCACTCGATTTCATCGTGTATTCGATCTCACCAACGCCATATCGCATTAAATAAGAAATCTCGACGTCTTTTTCGCTTTTTTACGTGGTTTTTCGCTCGGAAAACTCGAATTTGACGATTTTTTTTTAAAGAATTTTGTTGACGTAATGTTTTGTTTATTTCTTCATCGCGTGGTATTTTCGGGATAATTCATGATGAATACCGGATGAGAAAATTCATTGCGAGTACGGGAGATGCTTTTCTCCCCATTCTATTCACGCAAATTCCGAAAAACGAGTCGTCTTCTCCTCTTAGAACTCGGATAACGTAACAATGCCGCAATGCGTGTCCTCGCATGGACGATTTTCGCGCCATCGTGAGTTCGAAAAAAGAACTGGAGATTAACATCAGATGGCGCGACGGTCGCGGTGGAGAGAGGAAGCAGTCAATGCTGGAAATCACGTATGGGCTTAGATTTTGGATTTCAGAGTCCTAGAAATCCTCTGGAAATCTTAGAAATCCATAGAAATTCTCTGGAAATTCTAGAAATCCTCTGGAAATCCTAGAAATCTTTTGAAAATCTTATAAATCTTTTGGAAATCCTAGAAATCCATAAAATCTTCTTTAATTGTTGCAAAATTTGTGGCTAAATCAAGCAAAATTTATAAAGAAATCCGCTTGAAATCTTCGAATCCTCAGCAAATTTTTGAAATCGTCAAATCCTCAGCAAATTTTTGAAATCTTCAAATCCTCAGCAAATTTTTGAAATCTTCAAATCTACAGCAAATCCATGAAATTTTTTGCAAATGTCTGAAATTCCAAAAATCTCAGAAATCCTAGAAATCTTAAAAATCCATAAAATCTATAAAAATCTGAAAAGAAATCAACCTGAAATCCTGAGAAATCCTCCTGAAATGCTGAGAATTTTCCTGAATCCTGAGGATTCAAAATCTCGTACAGATTTTTGCGATTGGCTACCCCCTCGCGGCTGAGCGAGCGAGCAAGAAACGAACCAAGCAGCAGCAATGGCGGCGACCGACGAATTTCTATCGCTGAACGGAGCCGTTGTGGGCGTGGAAGAAGCGTCGCTCGGCGCCAAAGAAGCGAGCGCGGGCTCGGTCAAAGTGGTGCTGGGTGCGCAATGGGGCGACGAAGGAAAAGGGAAAATAGTGGATCTGCTCGCCGCGACGGCCGACGTCGTTTGCCGGTGCCAAGTTAGTCACGTGACAATTAATTTTTCGTTTTTGAAAAATTTAAAAAATTTTGAATTTCGTTTTAATTTAGGGTGGAAACAACGCGGGCCACACGGTTGTGGTGAATAATAAAACGTACGATTTTCATCTTTTGCCCAGCGGAGTGATCAACCCGAGTTGCATTTCGGTCATCGGTGATTTGTCGTGTTGGAATTTGTTGTATCGATTTAAATCAGTTTCGATTGTTTTTTTTGTTTAGGTAACGGCGTGGTTATTCACGTTCCCGGTCTGTTCGACGAAATCGAGAAAAACGAAGCGAAGGGTTTGGGTAATATGAAGGATCGTCTGTTGATTTCGGATCGAGCGCATTTGGTGTTCGATTTGCACCAACAAGCCGACAGTCTGCAGGAGTTGGAAAAAGGGAAAAAAAGGTATTCATGCATTTTTAACGTGAAAATTGAATTTTTAACATGAAAATTGCATTTTTAACATAAAGATTGCATTATTTTCAATAAATATTGCAATTTTAATGTGAAAATTGCATTTTTAACATAAAGATTGCATTATTTTCAATAAATATTGCATTTTTAACGTGAAAATTGCATTTTTAACATGAAAATTGCATTTTTAACATGAAAATTGCATTTTTAACGTGAAAATTGCATTTTTAACGTGAAAATTGCATTTTTAACGTGAAAATTGCATTTTTAACATGAAAATTGCATTTTTTTAACGTAAAAATTGCATTTTTAACGTGAAAATTGCATTTTTTTAACGTGAATATTGCATTTATAACGTGAAAATTGCATTATTAACGTAAAAAATGCATTATTTTCAATAAATATTGCAATTTAATGTGAAAATTGCATTTTTTAACGTGAAAATTGCATTTTTAACGTGACAAAATTGAATTTTTAACATTAAAATTGAATTTTTAACATGAAAATTGCATTATTTTCAATAAATATTGCAATTTTAATGTGAAAATTACATTTTTAACATAAAATTTGCATTTTTAACGTGAAAATTACATTTTTTAACGTAAAAATTACATTTTTTAACGTGAAAATTGCATTTTTAACATGAAAATTGCATTTTTTTTAACGTGAAAATTGCATTTTTAACATGAAAATTGCATTTTTAACATGAAAATTGCATTTTTAACATGAAAATTGCATTTTTAACATGAAAATTGCATTATCTTCAATAAATATTGCAATTTTAATGTGAAATTAAAAGATCTACGGTAGAAAATTAGACTAAAAATATGGATTTAACAGCTTGGGGACCACGAAAAAGGGCATCGGACCAGCCTATTCGTCCAAGGCCACTCGCAACGGACTGCGGATAGGCGACCTGATCGGCGATTTCGACAAATTTTCAGAAAAGTAGTTTGAAAGAAATATTCTATATATTTTCTATATTTTGTATATAATTTTGTATATAATTTTGTATATAATTTTGTATATGATTGTTTTCTTGTTTTCAGGTATCGTCATTTGGTCGAATCGTACACGCGCATGTTCCCGACGCTCGAAGTGAACGCCGACGCCGAACTGCAGCTATATAAAGTACATAAAGTCGGGCGAATAATTGGTGGGCGTTGATGATCGGGGTACATCACGGGGGGTCGGTGGGTATTTTGACATTAGGACTACGCCAACAGGGTGAGGCCGATGGTCGCGGACACGGTCGACTACCTGCACGAAGCGATCGCCCGCAACAAGAACATCGTGGTGGAGGGCGCCAACGCCGCCATGCTCGACATCGATTTCGGCACCTACCCGTACGTGACGTCATCCAACTGCAGCATCGGCGGCGTGTGCACCGGCCTCGGCATCCCGCCGCGCAGCATCGGCGACGTCTACGGAATCGTCAAGGCCTACACGACACGCGTCGGCGACGGACCGTTCCCGACCGAGCAGATAAATGTTAAATTCATTTAATTTCATTTAGTAATTACCCGTAATTAATTATTTTATTACGCAGCAAATCGGAGAGGATTTACAGCAGAGAGGCGGCGAGATCGGAGTGACGACTCGTCGGAAACGCCGATGCGGCTGGCTGGATTTGGTCGTGCTGCGACACACCAACATGATCAACGGCTACACATCGTGAGTTCAGTCTGCGCAACATAAACGAAAAATTTTGACACATTCATTTTCATCATGAAAAGATAGAAAAAAATTACAAAAAATTACAAAAAATTACAAAAAATTACAAAAAATTTACAAAAAATTACAAAAAATTACAAAAAATTACAAAAAATTACAAAAAATTACAAAAAATTACAAAAAATTACAAAAAATTACAAAAATTTACAAAAAATTTACAAAGAATTACAAAAAATTACAAAAAAAATTACAAAAATTACAAAAAAAATTACAAAAATTACAAAAAAAATACAAAAGATTACAAAAAAAATTACATAAGATTACAAAAAATTAACAAAAATTACAAAATTACAAAAAAAATTACAAAAATTACAAAAAAAATACAAAAAATTACAAAAGATTACAAAAAAATTACATAACATTACAAAAGATTACAAAAGATTACAAAAAATTAACAAAAATTACAAATTGTTGAAAGTTATCACTTTGTAATTGCAGAATCGCCATCACTAAACTCGACATATTGGACGTGTTTGAAGAGATCAAAATCGGAATTGCCTACAAGAAAGACGGACGAAAACTTCGATGTTTTCCCGGTTTGCTAATTTTGTTTTTTGTTTTTTTTTGTTTTGTTTGCTCATTGCTTTTATTTTGATTTTGATTTTGATTTAAATTTTGATTTCAGCCGATCTGGATCTATTGGCTTCGGTCGAAGTCGAGTACTTGACTCTGCCCGGGTGGAAAGCGCCGACGCAGGACGTCCGCAAATTCCCGGACCTGCCGCTGAACGCACAAAATTACGTGAAAACGATCGAGAAGATGTTGCAAGTGCCTGTCAAGTGGGTAGGCGTGGGTCAATCGCGCGACTCCATCATTCACCTGTTTTGAAACAAAATGCTGATTTTTAACTATCGGTATCGATTCGGTCATTAATGTTAGTAGTATATATAAAAATTAAAAATTAAAACTACCATTTGTGTATAAAAATTTAATAATATTAAAAAGAGTCGAATCGACGTGCTATTTTCGAAAAAAAAAACAAAAAAATTAATTTTTTCAAAAACAAACATTGCATTAATTTGTATTCTCAACGGTTCGTTTATGCACCGATTTGCTAAACCAGTTTGCTCAAGGTTTTGCTAGATTTCCTGACATGAAGTTTGCACGATTTTAGCAGTTTGTTAAATGGGGTGAAAAAAAGCACTCGGAGCAGAAAAACAACACGTTATGTCATTTTGTATTGTCGAGGCAACCAACAAAAATAGTTTTTACAATAATGAATAACAGTAACCACAGGAACGAACTTAACGTAAATTGACATTAAGTAAATAAAATAAATGTTAAATTTTTGAACTTTTGATATTATTCGTGGTTCCCGAACTCGTCTTTTGCACATCTGTCAATGTCATCCTCCTTCAATCCTGCATCTATTCGAGTTGTAACAATCCTAAGATGCATCAATGACCCCAAAAACTGTTGAGTGTTGATCTATGCATCATCTTCGATTTTTCGAACTTGTCAAGGTCTTGTCAAGGTCTTGTCAAGGTCTTGTCAAGATCTTGTCCCGAAAGCAAAGGTATCCGTACACCGATGCAATCTTCCATTCCAAACATTTTCAAGATCTCGTTGACATATTTTTGCTGCCGATCCACAGGTAACCTAACCTAACCTAACCTAACCTAACCTAACCTAACCTAACCTAACATTTTTTTTATCTCAATCTCCATGCCCAATAAATAGTGTACCTCTCGAAAACTTTGGAAAATTTCTTCGTCCTTAAATGCTGCTAAAGTATCCTCAGTAGTAATATACTGAGCGGGCCGAGTAATTGTCAAATATTTAGGTCCGCACGAATCTTATCTGACAAAAAGATGAGTGCTGACCTAAATTTGACAATTACTCAAGTGCGAGGTGTATTTTATGAGAATTTACCGATAGAAAATTGGAGAAACGACCATGAAGAGTTCGAATGTGATCAAAATGTCATTTGTATTTTGGTTGTGAAAACCCACAACAGATGGCGCAAAGGACAAGCGTGCATTATCGAAATGGTGAATGCAGCCATCTACGGCTACCAATCCGAAGACGGATGGGGTTTGTTTCGCGCTTCGGGATTGGTCGGACAAACGACGGCCATTTTGTTACGCCGTTCTCATTGGTCGTTAAAGCACCAGAGAACATTATCGAAGCTAGCGGTAAATTTTCGACGTAAACAGCCAGTATTATCAAATTGCCTTTCCTTCGAAGCACGTAATCGCACGCGTCGCTTTCCAACAGCTCAAGTCCAATTGTCTTCAACTTCGCAGCCACCAGACTGTCTTAGTCCGTACAAACTCTGTTCTAGTTTGCAGACCCAATTCCCGTCAGTTTAGCCCTCAGGCTGATCCATATAAATTGTTTGACCGATCGTAATTAATAAAGTGATTATAATGACATTAAAACGAACAAAACCGAACAACGGTCTTTTGATCATACGATCCTCTTCAGTGGTATATACCAGTGCTTCTCAAAGTATGTCATGTCATAGACCAGTATTTTTTGTCCCAATACGTTGCGGACCAGTAACGTATTCAATCGCAGTAAAATTTTTATGGAACTACAACTAAAGTAACATTTAAGTAAAAAAAAATCAAACTTTATTGGGAAAGATGGGCCTGTTTATTGTATTTACTAGTTTTTTCATTTGTTGGTTCTCTAATTTTTACACGTTTTGCCATTTTAGACAGTTTTGATACATTTTCATCAATACTTTCTCATTTTCTACCTGTTTTAATCCATTCAAGACTGTCTAAAACGTGCAAAACTGTTTAAAACAAGTAAAAAATAAAGAAATATTAATGGAAATGTAACAAAACTGTCTAAAACAGGTTAAAACGGCAAAAACGTGTGAAAATTAGTCAAATATAATGTATCGGGTCTAAATCAGCTGAACACAACCGTGCTGTTATGCTGGGGCTTTGCATAACTAATTATTTATTTCTTAAACAACCTGATACTAATGACCCAAACTTATTCGCGGACCAGTAGCCACTGGCTTATGGACCAGCACCGGTCCGCGGACCCCACTTTGAGTAGCACTGATGTACGGTACCGGCGGATTGACCTGTTGTCGAAAGTTTTCGCCCAAAACTTGTCCTTTTAGACCAAAAATCGACGGTTTTGGTCTAAAACTTGCCATTTTATACCAACATTTGACCGTTTTAGACCAGGAGAAAACAACCATTCAACAGTTATCCCTAACCACGTGGTCGGCGCTTGTCCAAGATTGGGTGATGACAACATCACCCTGAGCAATAGGAGAAGACATTAAAGAGACTGCCCCTAGATACTGAATAAAGGCTGCAAAGCAAATAATACGGTTTCTTGTGTCATTTCTTGAATACGGGTCGTGCGTCCGGCGCTGTTTAAGGTCCCCTAATCTGAACAGCGTCTATCCACTCTTACACTTCTCCATTTTAAATAAGTCCGGAGAAGAATCCAGAGAAGAATCCAGCGATATTGTTATGTGTGAAAAGGGGATGAGCAGTTCCTGTGTCCTGAGTATCAACTTCTGCTATCACTTGATTGGGGGGATTCCCAGAGCCATGTTCCAATTGGAGCATGAAAGAGTCCCAATGCTGACAAAATGCATATAAGGAGATTTCCAGTCGGAAACCATTCCCTTGGCACTGATTACTGAACTGAATTATATTGAGAATATATGTTGCACTTATCCAACAAATAGGTGCAGTTTCCCTCCGATGATGGAGACGCCTGGCCATTGCTGTGGTCAAAAGTCGTTACGTACGTTGCCAATCCTGCTGGTTGATGCCATCATATGTACTGTACGTTTCCGGGCGTGTGCCCCATGGCGCGGTATAAATGGTGAAGCCGCCACATGCATCTCAAATACCGCGTAGATCTGCGATGCAGAGAGATGCTGTGTGGTGATAGTAAGTCCAGGTTACGCTTAACACTAATTCCATGCAGATGCATGAAGAAGCATGTTAAGCGTGACATTCTCCCCAGTCTCTCCGCATTTAGTGGTAAGATTCCCAACACACCGACATGCATTGGGCGAATACCGACTGCTGCAATCGAACGAGTAGCTCTGTGCGTGTCCAATTCCCCCTCGTCTCCTTGTACAGTTAACCATGACGTTAGTTCCGCCCAAGACGTTATCCGAAACGTCGGACCCTGACGTTGTTGTGACGATGCAGCACCACGGAATTCGGATGTCGCCGACCAATCGCAGTACACAGAAGAACCAACCTTTCAATTTGAACTAAGTATTCAACTAGTGTTTATATAATTTAGCGATACATTTTAAAGAGCCAAATGTCGGCATAGTACGATGTGTAAATATTATTGATTGCGCAACCGATAAACCGCTGCTGCGGTGATAACTGGTATTAGTAAATGTAATGTATTGAGAAAAACCAAACTGTCTTTATTCCTGCACACACTCTCAAACCAAAGATTTGCACTCAACCCTTCGTGACTACCGAAACGACCCGCTATACTGTGAGACTGGACGGACACTGTTCAGGTTTGGAAACCTTAAACAGTACCGGACGCACAACACGTATTCAAGAAATGACACCAAGGAACTGTATTATTGCTTTGCAGCCTTTAATTAGTGTCTAGGGGCAGTCTCTTTAATGTCTTTCCTGTTGCTCAGGGTGATGTTGCCATCACCCAACCTTGGACAAGTGCTGACCACATGGTTATGGTAACCACATGGTCAGCGTGGTCGAATATGCTAATTGTCTACATGCCATGCGATAATCACGGAACTGGGAATGGCAGGTCGGCCAGTTCCCTAACTACCACCATGGCGACAACAGAGTGACGTCATCAACCCTCAACTCTCCATGTCATTGGTGGGTTGTTTGACCAGTGGAAGTATGGTTGTAGTATCGGTGACGTCCAACTGCCTTCAAACTCGATTCCGCTGCCCCATGGCTTCGCTGCATGGCTAAATGGCGCGCGCCGCGCTTGTTACGGTGTTTTTGTGGTCAAAATGTCCACAAACCCCGGTTTTTTCGAAATAAAATTTTTTTTTCTCTAATAAAACATTTAACCTTTCACTACCGCGCATTTCACGCATCGGAAATTCTGAATTTCTGCATTTTATGTACAATGTCTTGTTTTAAATGTTCTAAAAAATGTTTTTTCTTTGGACAAGAAAAACCAGAATTTATTTTTGGTTAAACTTGTGTTTGTTAATAAGTTTTTATATCGCCTGGGTCCCTGACCCCGCATTTTCAACCTGTTTAAAACCCAAATTTCGCCAAATTTTTGCATATTTATTACACTTTTTAAGAAGTTTGTTTTTTGTTTTTGTATCCTTTTTCCAAAAAAGTTTACAACTTAAAACAATTTCCAAAAATTTCACATTTTTGCAAATTTTTCCCTTTTTATTTGTTTGAGTTTAGGCAGACCATTTCCTAAAACTCTACCACGATCAGTGATAATCGTGGTGAGCGGTTTTTGTTTTTGGTTGTTTCTGAGCAAATCTAGAAAAAGTAGGGTTTACTAAGTCAACCTGAGTTTTCATGTTTGGTTAGCTGCTGGCCAGCCCGCGTCAATGGCTCGAGTGCTTTCAGCAGGGCCGGCCTTCTTCAAGTCGGAGCCCGGGTGCAAAAAGAATTGTGGGGGCTCTACTCTGTAACATTGGAATGTGTAGAAGTTGTGTCATATGACGCAATGAAAAACAGTGTGTTCACGTTACAGCTTACAATGTTGATGCGACTATTGATGTATTAATTTATTTCATTTAATTTTTTTTGAATTTTATAATTTTTTTTTTTTTGCTTTTTTTGGGGGCCCCTATAAGACTCGGGGTCCAGATGCCTTGCACCCGCTGCACCCCCCTCGGGGCTGGCCCTGGCTTTCAGGATCCACACCTGTCCGCACTAGCCCCCAGAATGGAATCTGCGAAAGCGCTCTACCAAACATTTTTACCTGGGGTGTTTGAAAAGTAAAGATGTAGTGGTACAGAAAGTTTTAAAAGGTTTGGCCAAGTGAGACCAATAGAGATAAAGACTTGTCTCGGGCTTATGACTGTACCTGCTCGTTTTGGAATCGAAACTAGGGCAGAAGAACTGTGTGGCAAGTTAAAAGAAGAAAATAAATAAAAGACATAGGTTGGATTTACTCATTGTACAATGAGTTAGCCACCTAGTTGCGAGTGTTTGTGTCTTTCGACTCCACTCGCTTTTTATAAGCACATCACCAGCAATTTCCCAGGTCGCTGGCCGCTCTCCTGGCCTCCAGACCCCGATGGTTGTAGCTAAGAAGAGAAACCCGACCCATCTCCTAAGAGAAGGTCCACAGTCTCTCTCGCAGCATCCATCGGTGCAAGAAGGTACAGGTAGGATAAATTGAATTTTCTCTGTTGTCTGTGATAGTGTTTTGCACGCTCCCCTGTCTTCGCTGTTTAGTTTTTACCATGCTTGGTTAGGGCAATCTTCCTGTCCCTGACAATAATCCTCAACAATCCCCCAAACCACTGGGTTCAACTCGCGTTTCCGATACTCATCAGGTACGAACAGGACTAAACAGAACACTCGACACTGTCTCAGATACAATTCAAAAACATCCATGCCCGACCCATGTCGCAATTGTCTCGCTTGTGCGCAACGTTTTTCCACCTGTTGTACAAGAGCAGAAAACGTCCGTGTACTCAGCGAACAATACCTTTCACTTTTAGCCGTGGGTGTTGGGTTCATACCAATCAGAACAATTTGTTTGCAAAACAAAAAGTCCCTCTTATGATCGGTTTCAACGCACAAGAAACAATTCGGCATTTAGGTCCTCACCAAAACATGTTACAAACGATAAGCAAGTGTAAAAGTCATTTTTATTTTATTAAAAACAAAATGCCTATAACAGCCACAACCTGTCTACCAAATGAAAAAATAAAATAAACAAAACGCTTGGTTGCTGTTGATGCAGGATCCGATAGTAAACAACAGGTACGCCACCTTAGTGATGACCATCGCCCAGATTCCGCACTTTCAACAACCAAGTTCTTATTCAAAAGGTTCGATAGTTGGTGTGGTTACATCCATCTGCTGCTCGCGCACCAGTCCGTAACGGCACTTTCCAACTACCCATATCACTAAAGGATCCAGAATTTTTATTTAATTCCCTAAGTCCTAGGCTTGTGACAATGACATTCTGGGGTTGTATTATTTGGGTAGTCACGATCACCATTTGGTAAATCAGTGTGAGTGCTTGCGAGAAATA
>JAQFXT010002307.1:0-12691 GCA_034683725.1 Strigamia crassipes
TTTAGACCAAAAATTGATATTTTAGACCAAAAATTGATATTTTAGACCAAAAATTGATATTTTAGACCAAAAATTGACATTTTAGACCAAATATTGACATTTAGACCAAATATTGATATTTTAAATAAAAAAATTGAAATTTTGAATAAAGAAATTGACATTTTGAATAAAAAAATGAACATGTTTAGACAAATATAATAATGTCTAAAATATCGATTAATTTGTCTGAAATATCGATTTATTTGAGCCGGTTTTTCCGGAAACATGTCACTCTTTCAGATCACTCTTAAGATACGCTGTATCTGTCTTTGTCCGCTTGACTAGTACGCCAACGCCGGATAAAACATCTTTTCCCGTATAGCAAACCTCTGCAATAACAGCACCCACGTATTTTATTCTGCCATTGGTGTAATGGCAGTGACTCCATCCAAAAACAAACCATTTTTTTTTAAATGTCTCGACTTATTAATTTCAATGCGAATAACACTTCCCAAAGGTCAGTTTTCTAGGTCTCTGTTGGCTTGCTCAAGAGGCCAGCAGAGAAATGACGTGCTAGACCGAGCAGAAACTGACCAAGAACTTGCCTCAGAGCACCTTGAGTTCTCCAGCCAATTTCAAGACCCACATCACTTTCTATTACAATTTCAGAGCAAACTAAACCCACCGTATAATTAAAAACATTTCCCTTAACAAACCAAGTTAGCATTACAGGAAAACTCATAAGTCTAACGGAGCTTACACTATATCGAAAAATAGCGTAACCAATCCGGTAATTTTCCACTATTTACGTCACTGCGACGTCACTGACCAAAAATTGCGATTTGCAATGACCTCGTTCGCCGCCATTTTGAATTCTCCACTTCATTCGCGAGAGGAGCACGTGTTGTATAGCAGCTTTAACTGTGTTTACATTAAAATCAGTCAGTTTGGCAATTTTTTTGTAACCCATTCCTTTGTGGGTGAGTGAAATTGTACGTTTTTTTTCTGCCATACATAATTCTCAGATTTTTGCAATTTTTGTGATATGCAAATGAGCTAACATCGTTTGGACACATGACATTAAAGAATTAAGGTGCTCTACCTAGTGGAAAATTTTTTTGATGGGATCTACCAGTGTAAATTGTTAGGGGATGAATAATTTTTTTGTAAGTGCAATTTGAGGAATTGGTGGTTTTAAGGGTTAAACAAATGCTGTTAGCCTGAAATTTTGGGCATTTAATACTTTATATGTAAGCAATGTATAGTTAAATTTTCAAATTTGTTGGTGCAGTAATAAATAAGTTATAGCTGATTGTTGCATTATTTTGCAGGGAGGTGAATAATTTTTTTACATACTGTATTATTCAGTATTCGGTATTCGGTAACTTTGATATTCGATAGATATCCGGTATTTGATTATTTTAGTATTCGGTAAATATCCGGTATTCAGTAAATTTAATATTCGGTAACTATCTGGTATTCGATATTCGGTGATTTTACTATTCGATGATTTTACTATTCGGTGCATACCTAGTTAGCATCATTTAGAATTCGACACTAAACGCGCAATAAATTCAATCCCTGCACTGCCATCTTGCTAAAACAATTACAACACCATTAACTCATAATGATGTCTTTCAACCAACCTGTTTTTTCCCTTTGTTGCAAACAATATTTTCAACAAAGAAGATGAACGGGAAAAAATGTTCGCTCAATTAATGGTTCATCACTGAACTTCGATAATGATCTATCGATCACAAAATCTGGTGAAAAGCAATTTTTTTTCTTTCCTTTCTTTTTTCACCTTAAAAAGGAAAACTAAATTCACTGTGTATAAGTTGAACGAGAAAAGATAATTAAGCTTTAATTTGAATCAGTGCCAACTGGAAAATGCCAGCCCATTACCATTCCGCCCAAATTAAGTGTGTGTTTGTATTGCAGACAACAAGTTTTGACACTGAGCAGAACTAATTATCTCAACATTTTTGCAACTTTAAGTGTAAAGTGACAGCTAGCTTGATGAGTAATAATTCCCTCAAGTGCAATCTAACCTGGCACTAACATGGTCACTAAGGGAAAAAGCTGAAAAACTCACATCGGTCGCTTTGTCTCGGTCTGGCCACACGCAACTAAAGCTAATTTCACATGCACGCGTTGTTGCTTCAGCTTCGGCTTCAAAGCACAAGCATGAAGCACATCGCACCATCTAGTGCCATTGTGCATTGTCAATGCAACGCGTGGTGATTCACATGACAACCTTCAAACAAACAAATAAAATGTCACGAAATAGACCAAATTACTGTTGTCGTTGTTTTGGGAATGTGTATATAGAGCTAACCAACGTAGCGCTACCCTACAAAAGGCTAAAGGTGTATTGATATCGGATGTAAGGCTAAATTACAAAAGGCTAAAAAAAACAGTTTTATTAGCATTTTGTCTAGGTTGACCAGACGAAACGCTAATAAATTTTACTTCAAAATAAGTTAGCCTTACGTAAAGCTAACGTATTTGGACGTGGGTGGTTTATGGATGAATTCCTTCGATGGGTTACAGGTGGCCCTAAGCTTTGCCAAACATGCCGTGTGCCAATAGCAAGTAGGCTGAAAACATACCCATAATAAGTTTAAGTTACAAATTAGTTATAGTTATAAAAATAATTAATTTAGTAATAAAACGCAAAAAAAAAACAATTAGCCTTTTGTCTGTCACAACCGAACAAAAGGCTAATTTTTTTTAGCTCTTTGTAAATTAGCCCTACATTGGTAACCAAAATAGCGTTAGCCTTTCGAAAATTAGCGCTAAATAGTGTTAGCGCTACGTAGATTAGCTCTATGTACAGCGCCCCGTTGTTTTCATCTGGGTCTTTTCGTGCATGCACAGACCGTGGTAGGCAACAAACACGTTTCGCTAGTGTATTTTGAATGCAGTTTTTAATTCGATCGCTTAATAAATAAACAGATACCGGTACATAAATTTTGTGACACCCAAAAGCAGCACAACTAGTAGGCATTGTAATGCGCCGTTTACTTGTTGCCTGCCAGGCAGTGCACAAAATTGCCACCAGAGCGCACAAAACAATTCTGTAATTTAATCTGTACATCTGCAGCTCTATTGATACTGCACAAAGGGTCAAAACATAGAAAAATGTCGTTGTGCTTAATGTTGTCTTCAATGTCGAGGACAGACAGGTGTAGGGTACGTCCGTTCGTGAAAATTATACAACATATTTTAATGGTGTTGGTGCTGTTGGAAGGTTGAATGATTACTAAAAAAAAATTAGTTTATATAAGCAGAACATAAAGAAATAAAATTTATTCAGTTGAAGTTGCAGTTTTTTTTTTTTTTAGTACAAATCAGCTGCATTATGTCAAATCGCAAGTCATCCTGTTCCCTTATAAAAACAAAGTTGCTTTTGTGCGTAACGCATGCTTCAACGCGTGCATGTGAACCTGCCTTAAAGGGAAAACAAAGACCTCTCTACTTTATGCTCATCTCTCTAAAAGCATCTTAAAATATCGGAAATTGAAGTCTCTACTCAGCCAAATAACTGCTATGGGAGCAAGTCACATTGGGACCGGTACTCCGAAAGATGATCGATATAGCACAACACTACCAGATAAGTTGCATAAACAACCGTTCTTCGGTAGCTTAGCTAGTAGAAGTTTTCTATATAACACGACCAAAATGCTGAACGTTGACTTTTGAAGTACAGTAGTTTCTGTAATCCGACATTTCGCAAGTCCGACACGTCCAGTAATCTGACACTCGGCAGGTCGATACATGAAATTTTCATGTACAATCGTGGTCACACAAAATGTTCACGCATACCTTGGTCAACTAAGCAGGGCCGGCCTTCTTCAAGTCAGGGCCCGAGTGCGAAAAGAATTGTGGAGCCCCAAAAGAAAAAAGATATGGAGTATATAGAAGTTGTGTTATATAACGCAACGAAAAACAGTGTGTTCACGTTACGTCTTACAATGTTGATGTATTGATTTATTTCATTTAAATTTTTTTGAATTTTATAAATTTTTTTTTTTTTGTTTTTTTTTGGGAGACCCTTATAAGACTCGGGGCCCGGATGCCTTGCACCCGCTGCACCCCCCCTCGGGGCCGGCCCTGCAACTAAGTTGGCTTGGGTTAGCATTGCCGTTATACCTTCTTCAGATGTACAGCCGTGGCCAGAAAAATTGTCCCTGTTTCGGTTCAAGCTCACCTGCAGAATGAGCATTTTTAGCTGTGTCCACTAGATGGTGCAAAACCTCGTTGATTAGTTGTGACAATTTGATATTTTTCCAGTTTGGAATAAGAGCCGCGGCTCTTATTTGGAGAAATATGGTAATCGCTTAAGCTGAATGCTCTTGAGAGGTATTATGCAAGCCACGATCTGTGAGACGATTTTCTTGAGAACCTAATCTTGCATTCACACCGAGATCTTGGAATACGACATAACACTGAGATTCCTAGCAGGTCCACCATCCAACTACTGGCATTGCCCAATGCTGCGACAAAAACTGCGGCCAATAGACCAACAATTGAGTCATTAGAAGATTTCAAGTCTTGAAAGAAAATCACTTTCCTTACTTTCCTTCCTTTTAAAAGTCATAATTTTTAAAAAAAAAAGTCAGTTTTGGAAAGTGACCTTCATGAAAGTCAATCTCGATCTACAGTACTTTCCTGATTTTCTTGGTCACATGTAAAAGCCACTTCTGGAGTGTTTGTACTCCATATTTTGCACTTGACCTTTAATCATTTTGGATGACGCTGCTAAGTCGCAGCGCCCTCTGTACATTTTCTAAAAATGAAGACAGTGTGCTATTTTTAAAACATCATCAATAGATGTCAAATAATTCGTCTCCAAGATTCCAAGTTCACCAAACAACTCAAGACACAAAAACTTCTCCGTTCTTAAATTAAAAGCATCTAATGACATATCGTCAGGGGCGTCTCTGGTTGTCTGCCGCCGGAGTGCAAGCTATGTGCCGCCGCCATTTTTCTTTGCCGATGGGGTGCAAACTTATGTACCATCCCCCTTTTCTTGCCAAAAAAAAAGTTCATGTTATCGACGCCGTGTTGTCGACTGGTACGTGTTGTCGACGCCTAACTTAACCTATCCTAACCTATGCTAACCTAACCTAACCTAACATAACATAACCTATTTTACTTAAATGTTACTTTAGTTGTAGTTCAATAAAAATTTCACTGCAACTGAATATGTTACTGGTCTGCAACGCACTGGGACAAAAAAATACCGGTCCGTGACATAACATACTTTTAGAAGCACTGAACTACACCATCTCCAGACTCCAGCATTCACTTTGGCTAGTTTCTGCAGTAATAATGTTGAATTAAACTTCAAATAAGCAATGTTGACAGGAAATCCATAACTTTTTTCACAGACAGTGCGGGTGCAGATTACTGCAACAGACTAATTGGAACAAAACTATGTGCCCAGACTCCGGGAGCGACAACAGACACTTTCTAGAGGATTGTTGCTTAGACCTAGACACATTGGTTTGAAATGCCAGGAAATTTCAAGACAGTTTGATTAGTCATTCCACGCACTTGACTGAATTAAGGATGACCCCAGACTTTGAGTTAGTCGATCCGCAAGAAAAAGAAACATCTAGAACTTGTGTCGCCACGACTGGTCTGATCAAATTGAAGTTGCAGACATGTCACCTTTAATTAAGGGAAGTTAAGTTGCAAGCACAAGCAGTTTGGAGCGTAAACATCATCTTCCATTTACTTAATTAGATCAATAAAATTAATCAATTTGTAGCCAATTCGATTCTTGCATCATTTGTAGTCAATTCGATTCTTGCATCATTTTTGCCATTTCGTTGTCTTAAAATGGGTATACGCTTTGTTTACTACTTTTATTAATAATGCGTTTGGCTATAAACTTGTTTACAATGAAAACAATAGCCCTTTTGGGTGGAAATTTATACCTTGTAAAACTAGGATGTTTTCCAATATACTCGGTTGAGGTCTAATATGCTATATCACGTTTCACAACATTGTAAATTTCATTTTAAATTTAGTTACACAAAATTAAAATCCATAAGTTAGAAGTAACCAAAATTTAAGGCCAACAAACAGTTGTCACATCGTAAAAAATTCTTAAACTTTTTGATCGATTCTTGGTGTTTTTGATCGATTCTTAATGTTTTTGATCAATTCTTGGTGTTTTTGATCAATTCTTGGTGTTTTTGATCAATTCTTGGTGGTTTTATCAATTCTTGGTGGTTTTATCAATTCTTGGTGGTTTTTAAAATCAATTCTTGGTGTTTTTTAAAATCAATTCTTGGTGTTTTTTAAAATCAATTCTTGGTGTTTTTTAAAATCAATTCTTGGTGTTTTTTAAAATCAATTCTTCGTGGTTTTGATCAATTCTTGAACTTTTTAATCGATTCTTGATGTTTTTGATCAATTCTTCGTGTTTGATCAATTTAGACAATTATTTTAGTCATCTTGATCAACTTAGACATTTATTTTAGTCATTTTGATTAATTTAGACATTGAATTCAGTCATTTTGGTCAATTTAGACATTAATTCAGACTTTTTGGTCAATTTAGACATTAAATTCAGGCTTTGAATTCAGTCATTTTGGTCAATTTATACATTGAATTCAGTCATTTTGGTCAATTTAGATATTGAATTCAGTCATTTTGGTCAATTTAGACTTTGAATTCAATCATTTTGGTCAATTTAGACATTGAATTCAATCATTTTGGTCAATTTAAACATTGAATTCAGTCATTTTGGTCAATTTAAACATTGAATTCAGTCATTTTGGTCAATTTAGACATTGAATTCAATCATTTTGGTCAATTTAGACATTGAATTCAGTCATTTTGGTCAATTTATACCAACGTTGTAAAGATACCGCGTTCAACGAGCATCCCGCGCTCAATAAAAGCATTCACGGTAACTGTCCGTTTTTTAACTACCGAGATTTTTCACTTTCCAAACAAACACACAACCAAAAAAGCACCTTGTAGTGCCTGGCACAATAAGTAAGAACTTCGAAGTTCTTGGGAATCCAAAACTAACCTCAATCCACATTCTTATGTTTTAACAAAATGGGCACAAGAAGGAATTGAGAAACTACTGGTCTGGTTCGCAGCATAAGGAATTCACAGCGTCAAGATAAATGTGAGAAACAAGCTTGGTAAAAAGGGAATTGAGGCCTCTTTCTCGCAGTAGGAAAAATTGGAGTTATTCCAAGTCCCGCGTGGGACATGTTTCAGACGTACCCTGGGTTACAATGAAGACTAGGAAATAAAAATCTGACAAATGGCTCACTTAAGTCTCCCATTTTCTACAAAACTTTCCTATTACAAAAAAAAAAAAAAAATCCACTTTTATATAATACTAAATAAACCCTAAACCAAAAAGATCAAATTATAACATTAAACTCCAATGTTTGTATAGATCAAATGTAGAGATGGGACATTCGAATCCTCAAATTTTTCGAAATCTTTTGAATCTTTCGAATCCTAAGTCTAAATGTCACACTATTTTCAGTATGCCATCAAGCGGAATCTTCCAAACTTTCAAATAATTAGACTACCATGCTCTCGAAAATATTCAGTAGTAATATACCGAGCGCGCTGAGTAATTGTCAAATAATTAGGTCCGCAGAAATCTTATCTGATAAAAAGATGAGCGCTGACCTAAATTTGACAATTACTCTAGCGCAAGGTGTATTTTATAAGAAAATTTACCGATAGAAAATCGGAGAAACGACCATGAAAAGTTCGAATAGGATCAAAATGCCATTTGTATTTTGGTTGTGAAAACCCACAAACAGATGGCGCAAAGGACGAACGTGCATTATCGAAATGGTGAATGCAGCCACCTACGGCCACCAATCCGAAGACGAATGAAGTTTGTTACGCGCTTCGGGATTGGTCGGACGAACGACGACCATTTTGTTACGCCGTTCTCATTGGTCGTCAAAGCACCAGGGAACATTATCGAAGCTAGTGGTAAATTGTCGTGACAATTTCGTGACATTAATTTTAACATTAATCAACATCAATCAGTCATAAAATTCTAACCTATTACTCCTTTATCTTATTTCTTTTTTACTTATTATTCATGAAGGATTCAAAAGATTCGAAATTCGGGATATTCGAAAACCTTTTAAGATTCGAATTCGGATTCGAGCAAATTTAGATTGCATTGATCCTACTCAAATGAAGCTAATCTATGTGATGTGTCAGAGAAGAGTTGTTCATCCAAGTCACGTGAGCTTGCGGGTGATCCATTCTCTTTCAAAAGCTGTCAATCAGCAATTTTCTTTCCTTTTTATCACCCTCAATTGTGCGGTTACCTGTTTTGAGTCACACTTCATTAGTCACAATTAAATACATTGAAAATCTGGAATTTGTGGCAAGGAGAAATAGGAGCAGGTTTTAAAAAGCTGGAAATTGATTGCACTTGTTATCATCGTGTGGAATCATGTGGTTTAATAATTCATAACAGTGCAATGCATTAAGTCTAGATTAATGGTTATTGCCCAAGAATGTGCATCAATCCAACTAATCAATCTTTCAAGCATTAACATTGTAAATAATGGAGTTTCTATCTTGTTTGCACTGGTTTGAGTGCTGGATATCTCACAGGTATCTGAATTCTTAATTGGATACACATGAGTCCTCACTCACAAAGTACTTCTGGTTGGAGGTTTGTGCTCCAAGTTATTGCGTTACAAGACCAATGTCTTTAGTTTATGCGGTAAATCGACTGTAAAACAGGATTTTCAGATTACGGGATTTTCACTGGTCAATAGAGGCATTCAGAGTTGAAATAGATTTGCCATAATGCTGTCCTAGCATTGTAATCCAATTTAGACACAATGTTGTCAAACCTCGCTGGACTTAGCCCGTTTGATACGAAGTCACAAACAAAATGGTATTTTATATCAGTGTGGTATTTCACTCTTCCCAGTTCGCACAGAAAATTTACTTCCCAACAAGTCAATGCAACGAAAAGCTGTCTTTCGTTTCCACGCACAGAAACTTCTGTAGGCACAGAAATTAGTGACCGGTCGGAATCGGTCGGTACTATTTGTGACCGGTCACAATTTTTTTTTAAACCGGTCTCAAATATGGCCGTGTATTCGACGATTTTGCATTCATTTGGCCTATCGGCGATGCAAAATTGTCGAACACGCGATAATTTCGCATTGATTTTGCCGTGTATTCGATGATTATGCGTTGACGATGGGTCGAATCAATACAAATTGCATTGATTCTGTTTTGTTCGTTTTCTGCTGCTTTGTACTGTGAGTACCACACAAAGTCTGGTGAGACATACTAACACATTCTCCCACTAGATGTTCTGTTTCGTGATGTCTATGCACACAGAAAAGTCTGTGGGCAAAGAAGTCTGTGGGCTAGTAGCCTTATGAGTACTTAGCTTTACGCACAATCCTTGCACGGAAAAATCACGACTGATAACAATTAATCAGAAAATTGCAATGCCTTCTGGGTACACTAAATTTGCTCGCGCACAGAAACAATTAAATTTTTCCATGCAACATCACAGATGGAAAGAATAAAATTTGGTGTGCAAGAATGTTTCCGTGCAGGCACAACAAGAATGTGTGTACCACATTATCCAAAACTTTTCACCACACACAAAAAGTTGTCACTCTGTGCACGGAATATTGTTATGTGTACTAAGCTTAACAGAAAGTTTTGTATTCTAATTGAATGATCTTTATCGGACCCCTAAAAGTTGTCTTTTTGTCTACGCTATAATCCACCCAAGTCCCACGCTTTAATTGACGCCCGTGGACAACTAGAATATCCACAGTACTGTGAGTGTTTGGCTACGGTTGCCAAGTGGTCAAGGGGACAGCCACGTGTCGTTGGTCACAACATACAATAAATGAAAAAAAGTACACAAGACGCACTATTTAAATAAAGCATTACGCTTTATTAATGTCGGTTGTCTAGGGAGCAGTGCACCTATGTGTGATATCCATTTGCACGGAGTTCCTCAACTCCATCCTTAGTCCTGACCATTGGTCACAAAATCGTGGATGGCGTGGCCAGCGAGTCCCAGGTTATTTGCTATCGCGCCACGCGTCAGGAACGCATGGCGTACACGATTGGGCTGCTCAGGACCTTGTGGTCCGCAAGGCGAGCACACCTAGCCAGAGGTGGCCGTGCATGGTGTCGGGTCGAGTGCGGGCTGAGGAAACAGACCGTTGGGGTCTTACCCGTGCCACGTCGCAGCACAGACTGCCTTGTTAACTTTTTGTCGACCCCGTGCACGGCTGTTGCCGGGTCCCTGTGTCCGATTGGCCAAAATCGAACAGCAGCTCCACATATTGCTAGAGAGCCGCAGAAGGGACCGCGAATGTTGACCAGTGATCGTCCCACAATCACAGTACTTTATTTTAGCATTATTAGGCCTAATATAGGCTTACCACTGATTACTGCTGTTGTTCTTGCAAAATAGTGAACTGCCTGGGTTTGTCTTGACTGCATTTCCTCGTCAAGTGATTCTTCTTAAATTAACTGAGATCAATAAAGCGCCTGTTCTTCTCAAACTCAATTTCCCTCTGCTCCAGAATCGATTTAAAAATCATTACTTGCCATGACAAAAGTTTTACCAAACATTACAAAGCTGTTTATTCGAGTAAGAATTCCTGTCAACATAACGTTAAAAAAAAAAAAAAAAAAAAAAAAAAAAAAAAAAAAAAAAAAAAAATGGCAGCCTAGAGGAATTAGTTTCGCATAATTAGTCTTTTCCTTTACCCTATTGTACGCAGTGAAAGAAATTCATCATCACACCCTCATGTCACGTGAGATAGACACACACATCAATTTGAGTCCCGCCTTCCAAATGCACAAAAATCACGACCAAAAGGGGGAGACACAAGTGAGCATTAATCCCTCACGTGCGAATAAGCGGAGGCACAAAAAAATCGGGGGTACTTTCTCATTTCACCCTTCACAATTCACATTGTCACATCGGCGAAACAAAAACGTTGAATGCGGTCCAGTTGCGCCGGATAATTGGCATGAGAAGAGTTTCGTTCGCATTTCTTTTTCTCTTTTGTTCAATTTGGAGCTGAGGTTCATTTAAATATAAATCTTCGGGTTTGGGTGTAATGTGCTTGGCTAGGTTTTCCTTCGGAAAAAGTTTTAAAAAGGAATGGGACTTTGTGCAACGTGATACTTTTAAACTAAAAAAACTGCATTTTGTGTGCTCAAATAATTTTTTTTTTTTTTGGAAAAACTGCAAGTTAGGTGCAAAAATGGTATTTTTATTTTATAAAATGCATTTTGTGTACAAAATTGATAAACGTTTTACCAAAAAATGAATTTTAAGTGCAAAAGTGTTGAACTTTTAGCCAAAAAATGCATTTTTGGTGCAAAAATGATATTTTTGGTATAAAAAATAATATTTTTGGTGCAAAAATAATATTTTTGGTGCAAAAATAATATTTTTGAACCAAAAATATTATTTTTTATACCAAAAATAATATTTTTGCACCAAAAATAATATTTTTGCACCAAAAATATTATTTTTGCACCAAAAATAATATTTTTGCACCAAAAGTATCATTTTTACACCAAAAATATCATTTTTGCACCAAAAATGCATTTAATTTGCAAAACAGACACACATTTAGACAAAAAAATGCATTTTAAGTGCAAAAATAATACTTTTCTTTGAAAAACCGCATTTTCAGTGTAAAAATGATACTTTTCTTTAAAAAAAATGCATTTTGTGTGCAAAAATGACTAACGACATACTTTAAAACCAAAAAAAGTGTATTTTTTGTAGAAAAATAACTGTTAAACCAAAAAAACTCCATTTTTTTAAAGCACGCGACCACTCTATGATAATTGCCCTGTTGACAACACCAACCCTGCATACCTCTAAGTACCCAAAAACAATATCACACCTACCTCAAAAGCATTCAATAAATACGTGCTTGCATTTAGTTTCCGCTACAAACAAAGTCAAACAAATCTACTTCGAATTTAGTTGCAAAAACCAAAAAACCAAACATAAAGTAAACCCGGACACAGTTCGTGTTGTCGACGCCTAACTTAACCTGACCTAACTTTTTCCGTCAAAATTCATCCAAACAGATGCAATTTTAATCAAAGTCTTATTTTCATCGCACACATCCCACGAGTGGATGACGCCATGTTAATGGGCGTATCACCAGTTCGGTGTAAGTCGGTTTCCCTTTTCCCATGTGGATTCGCTAAAGTATTGAATGGGATGCATTAGACGAGGCTAAGAGAATAAGGTGTATTAAATCAGACTGAGCCGGGGCATTCTCCTCTGCCAGAAACACATCGATTTTCAAACACCGCTAATGCCGACGCATTTAATCTTTCGCAGCCGAAATACAAACGTGTAAGCTGCGTCCAACATTAATGGGTTTCATTAACCCTTTGAGACATAAGGGTAAAAACATGCCGTTTTGGTATAAGGGCCTTACGGAGTTTTCAAATCCAGTTTTTCACTTTTGGATTTGTCGCGTAATATCAGTTCCACCAATCACGAGCATAGTTGCAATACAGTCGAACCGCGTTATAACGAATCGCAAAGGACCCGAAAATCTGTTTGTTGTGACGGAAGTTCGTTATAAGACATAACAAAAATTCGTTATAACAAAAATTCGTTATAACAAAAATTCGTTATAACAAAAATTCGTTATAACAAAAATTC